>PVHX01005839.1:0-107791 GCA_004024805.1 Geosciurus inauris | reverse complement strand
TTGAGACAATAGATACATTTAAATATGATAAAATAGGCAATCTACTGTAATATAATCTATTGTACTTGAGGTTAGTATCACAAACAGCTAGAAGGACCATTTGTAATGCAGTAGTTGTAGAGGAACACACTTCTTGATCCTACTATTTGGGACACTCACCAAGTACATTTTTACCACAATTAATTGAAACACAGGCACAAAGGAAATGAGAGGCTGATTGGAATATTTAATTACTTTTAACTATAATTTGATCCTTTTGCCTATTGTAGGCACAAAAAAGATAAAGATATATTCATTTCAGACTATTGTGTGGGATTTAATGTTCTTAAATGCTCTTTAAAACTTGGAGAAAATTGTGCTTGATGCAGATTTTGCCGTCCTTGAGGGATCTTTAATTTGTTTGTTGTATGAGCAGTTATACTAGATATAAACAGCCTACTTAACTGCTTGTCTGCCATTCTGAAAATCTATATTCCAGACTTGAAAATGAGAGTGCCTATTGCTTATTTATTTTTAGTGGGCTCATTTTTGGCACTGACTGTGGAGGAAGAATGAAGATTCTTTATATTAGTGTGACCTGTCCACCATCCTAAGTAATTTTTCATTCTAGCACAGGAGAATCAACATTTCTGTGTTTTGATGTTTTCCAATTTGGTTGGGAGTTGAACTATTCTGTTAGACTCCTCATCCTTTGGAATGATCTAGAACTGGGTATGTGGTGAAGTGGAAATAACTTCATGTGTTACTGTTCTAGTTTGCTTTGGGCACAAGATGTGCAGTCAAGTTGTAGAAGGAACTTTGGGATGTTCTTATTATTATCTTACACTGACTTCACCCATGTATATAACCTTTGCCGTGTATCCACTTTTCCCCATGGACGATCAAGAGAGCAGAGATCAAGTGGACTTTGTAGGTCTGTCTGGGAAGATGAAGGACTACAGTGGTTCTTTTGAAATCCTTGGTGGCCACCTGCCTTCTTTTCTCCGTAGACATCTCAGACTTCCATTCCCATTTCCAAAGACAAATGCATATAGAAATGGTCCACCTTTGTCAAAATAAAGTAGGGCATTCTACTCTCTAATTTCAGTTTTGGAAGAAGACTGTTTTCAACCCACATGTAATGACTTTATTCTTACCTAATCCAGACTCATTGATCCTTGCTTCTTTCTGACAGTAAATCCTAAGACATCTATGTCAAGAACATTATTTAATGTGGTACCCAAAGGAGTGAGGCTCTGAGATGGAAAAATGTTCCCAGAAAAATAACAAAGAGTTAACACAACTTTAAGTCCTCCCCACCCCCAAGTCAAAATATCTGTAAAACACTAAGAGTACTGATTACACAGAATTCTACTAAAAATTCAGTTAAGGCAGATAGGTTACACATTTGCTTTAATATTCCCAGAATAAAAACATTTATTCTTATAAACTATGTCCAGTAGCTCTGGGAAATTAAATCATGCACATAGGAAGCAGTTTCGTTGATATCTTCAGTTGTAGGTAACTCTGAGGATATTTTTATAGGAAAGGATTGGGCCTTTGGGGCTGGCAACATTTTTATCTTTTTCGCTTCAGGCTGGAAATGAGGTAGGCTCCATAGAAGTTCTGAGAGGAGATGGAGTTTCTGAAAACTCCCTGATGAAAATACCTGTCACTCATTTAACTCTCTGCCTAGCAACCAGGTTGACTTAAGATTCTTCCCGCTGAGTGAGATGTAAGCATCCTTGGCTAGTTAATACTATTGGTTTTAAAATCAGTACTTTCATCTTGTTGGAATTGAGAGACCCAAATTCTCCTGTAGGATGGGAGTGGCTGAATTCTTCCTTGCTAAAACCCATTTCATTATTTTGTGATCCAGACACCCGAAGACAACTTAAGTTCAAAATTTCTGGCGCCCTGGTTTGCCAGCCCATCAGGTCTGTGTGTGTGTGTGTGTGGGGGGGGTGCCCTCAAATAATACTAGAATTGACCTCTTTGAAGAGACGTATACAGCTGTGTATACTTCTCCATGTCATATATAACTCTTCTTCCAGGAAGTGGCAATGTTATAACATGATAAAAAGCCCACCCAGGCATCCCTTTGACAAATGACTGTACCTCTTTAAACCATTGTGGTTTGGTGTTGTAGAACCTGGTTGAATACATGTTTGCATAAACCCCAGTCCTCCCAGTCCTCTTGTCATTCCCATGATAACCACAGGCAGATTTACACTTATTGTCTGTTCTGTAGTGGAGCTACATATTTTCATAAGCAGGCTCTATTTTTAATTGTGTAATTAAGTTGCTGACATAAGCAAGTATACAATTTCACATTAAGGTAAGGATCCGTAAAGGCATGCATTTGCATAATTTAATTTTCTGCACAGAAGATATTGAAAATCAATAGCATGATTCATAGCTGTACCATATCATTGCCATGCTGTTGTTGGTTGGCTGTTTGAGCCTAGGAGAGTACAAAGAGTATTCAAATTAATTGAATTTGGTGTGCTGACTCTGTAGCTTTACTTGGGAACCACAGACTGTTTCTATTTGCAAATCTTCTGTTCCTTGCCAATAAAATATTAAGTTGTTTAATATACTCTGTATACATTTTTGAGTGCTTTTCAAATAATAGTTTTTAAATTTTTTTTAAATCACCTGATTATTAACTGAAATGCATTGAGGAGAGAACTTAAAATGTTGTTTTAATTTATGCAGTAATCCTATAATACATGATTATGTTTTTACTGGGGGGTGGGGTAAGAAATCACACATTACTGACAGATGAAATAAAAGGAAAAACTAAATATAGTCACCTCTAATGAATAATTTATGTGTTGAACAAAAAAATCTGGTGCCAAATGATAGAGTCCTTTGCTACACTGTTCATTTTTGCGTGGCCCCCCTGAAGGTTTGCTTATTAAGTACTCAATATGGTTTCTGCTTCAGATCTTTCTGATAGGTGCATATTGGCTCCAATGAGAGGCAGTCAGGAAGAAGTTGTTTTTGTTATGTAAGCGCATATATACACATACACACACTGTTATATCCTCTACCTGCCAGAGCACTCACCATGCACCTTTCTGTCATTCATTCACTCACTCACTATTCATGAACACACACTATGTGGGGAGCTCCACTATGGGAATGGTTTGGCAGTATCCAGGAAACACATGTGCTGTTTTCCTGGGACCCTAGAACCCTTTAGAAGCCATGCAACATGTCTTTCAGAAGCAAGTTTTCCTGTACTACCTGCCCTGCGCGTGTAAAACCCACATTGTACTTCAGTACTTTGAGCGGGTGTGAGCCATACAAGGTGAACCCATTTCCCTTGGGGTGGCGGTCAACTCTTCTGTTATCACTTGCCAGCTGGGCTGTATTTGGCACTACCACATGTCCTGTTTTGTCTGAAGAGATCCATCTTTAGATAAGCAGTTTCTGCTGCTCAGTGTAGATCCGCGGTCCTTACATCACTGGGAAGGCTCCTGCTCTTTGGTGGTACCAATTTCGTAGGGGAGGACCTTTTGGTGTCAATCTCTCTTGTTCCTTCAGTTGGATATACGTTGTGCATTTGTTGTGCATTAATAATTTAGTTGGCTTTGGGAGCCGATAGGAGTGGGACCTCAAACCTGATGCAAACTGGTTAAAGGCTATTGATGAGATACAGGTCCTTACCTAAGCACAGCAGTTGGAGATGCTGAGGCTTACCTGACTCAGCTCTGGATCGCCACTCTGCTTTCCCAGAAGGAGGGTAATTGGCTGCCAGCACTGAGACTCCTCCAATAGGAAAACTTCCTGGCAGTCTGTGTGTCCCTTGCACTATTCTCATGATCTCAGAGGTTCTGGGAAATGAGAAGTACCTCCTTTTCAGGGATGAAGTGGGTAGGAGGGATTACAAATCTAAGTTTCATCTTTTCTACTGAGCATAGGTAGGAATTAATATCAATGAAGAAAACCCCGTTCCCTCCTTAATTTCCTACCTGGTTTGTTCATGAGCTATCAGGTTAGAACTCTATTCTTGCTCAGTTTGGATTTGTTTGTGTAAATTTTGAAATTGGTGCCATGTTATTGTCAGTTCTGCAGCAGGCCAGCTCCTTTCTGCTCTGCCAACACCGAATCGGTGTGAGGACTTTGGTCATGACATTACAGACTGTGAGGACAGGAGCTGGGAATGTCAGAGATGAGTGAGACCTTAGGTCCAGCTCAGTTGGGACATTTGCTGGTTTTTATCTCTGGCTTCAATATAAAACCTCATGGATGCAGAGGGTTCCTCCCTTAGCCCCAGCCGCCTAGAAGACTGACGCAGGAGTTTGGGGCTAGCCTGGACTAATAGCAACACCCTGTCTGTCTTTAAAAAGAAGATGAAGTAAAAGGAAAAAAAAAAAAAAAAACACCTAGAAGAAAAAAAAATTAAGTACTGGTATCTGGGCTCCTCCTCAGACTAATTAAATCCACATTCCAGGGTACAATTTTGTTTTGTTTTTCTTTTGCAACTAGAGATTGAACCTAGGATTGCTCAATTGCTCAATTACTGAGCTGCATCCGCAGCCATCCCCCCCATCCCTTTTCTTTTCTTCTTCTTTCTTTTCTTTGGTGCCAGGGATTGAACGCAGGGGTAGTCGACCACTGAGCCACATCCCCAACCCTATTTTGTGTTTTATTTAGAGACAGGGTCTCACTGAGTTGCTTAGAGCCTCACTGTTGCTGAGGCTGGCTCTGAACTCACGATCCTCCTTCCTCAGCCTCCCAAAGTGCTGGGATTACAGGTGTGTGCCACCACACCTGGCTTCCACAGCACTTTTAACAAATATTTTAAAAAATTTCGAGACAGGGTCTTGCTAAGTTGTTGAGGCTGGCTTTGAACTTGGAATCCTCCTGCTTCAGCCTCCTATGCCACTAGGATTACAGGCGTGTGCCACTACACCTGACTTTTTAAAAGCAGTTCGGACCACTGTTCCAACAGTGGCTATATATGAATGCAGAATTTGACAATCAGAAGTTGAAGCAACTGTTTAAAAAACACTGTGGGTCTCATTGGGGGATCTTTTGCATGTGAGAAAAAGACACTTTAACAGGTGATTGGTTCATATAGCTATAAAGCCACAGATAGGGCTGGGTTTAAGTTGCTTTTGTTCAGGTCATAAACATCATCAACAGAGTTCATCTATACCTTTCCCTTCTCTGACTTGTTTCCATTTTTTATCTCCTCGAGTCTTACTTGATCCTTGGCCACCCTCTTGAGGCTTGGGCTAATGTTATAACACCTTTTGAAGGAAAGAAGAATCTCTAATTGGCTGATATCCCTAGGCCCAAATGCATCAGTGGGAACAGGGGGATGATATAGTGATTGACAGGCTGAAGTCCAACAAAAGTCTGTCCCCAGAGCTGGCCAGATTGGTGGTGACAGGTAGTGGCTGTCCACTCGATAATATCCACTTAGGTTTATTATTGCAAATAAGGAGACTGTGCAGTACATTTCTACTATGTTGTGTTAAAAGAGAAATCCTCAGGTCAATTAAATTTAGCAGAGTTTATTTGAATAAAACCAAACCAAAAATGATTTGTGGATTGATCAGGTTCTGAGAACTCCCACCAACATGTGTTTAGACCACATTTGTAGAGAAAAAGGTAAGACAGAGAAAAGAATTTACCTGGCTACAGCTTAGTCAATCAGCTGGTTGGTTGGTTACCTGTGAATGGTTTGCAACCTAATGTTAATTGGCTTCTGCACCTAGCCAAAGCTCAGTTACTGTGATTAAACTCAGATATTGGTATGGTCTCTTGACTTCAGTCCAAACCCAGGGCCACCTACGAAATACCGTTTTCAAGCATTTCAAAAGCATTGTATGAGGGCTGGGGTTGTAGCTCAGCGGTAGAGCACTTGCCTCATAAGTGTGAGGCACTGGGTTCGATCCTCAGCACCACATAAAAATATATAAATAAAGCTATTGTGTCCATCTACAACTAAATTTTAAAAAAGCATTGTATAATCAGTTTTTAACTCATTTTGTCTTGACACAAAGAAAGGGTTATTTGATAGTAGTTATTTAAAGGAGAGTAAACAGATAAATAAAGTTTCCCATAGACAAAGAGAATAAAGAAGCCTAATGATTCATAAGTTAGTATTCTTTTGTGGAGGGTGAAATTGGATTAGGAGGTCAGAAGGTGAGAAACATTATTTTTGACCTCTAGAAGCTTGGAATGGTCAACTTCCTGGGGCTCTGAAGGGTTCATCTCTAGAATCGCAGGATAAATTGGATGATGAGTACCTAAGCCTTTATTGTAGTTTACGGATGAGTAGTAATTTAATCAGGCCCAGTGAATAAATATGGGTGATACCAGGTTTACTGTTAGGTTATGTTTAGGGGTTTATTAGATTCCCCTTTTCCTATAAAGGGCTCATTTCTACAGAATCGCTCTGCTCAGGCGTTCCTTGTGTTAAAGCTATCTTTGCACTTGAAGTGTAACGTGTGAAGTATTTTATCTTTTTCCTGGTTTTTCTGTTCAAGCCTGGCCCATCCTCATCAAAGCTACATCATAATATTATTATTATTGATGAATTTGGAATGGAAAATGTATGGTGCTTTCCTGTGGCTCTCTTCATCTTCAATTGAATATACAGTTGCTCTCCTCTTTGCTTTTGCAAAGCGCTTGATTTTGTTTGGGTGGATTTGAATATTAACGTCGTCAGGTGGTGTGTATTGTTGGAGTATAATTCTGTTTCATTTTGGATTCTGGGCACCTGTGATATTTCTCTTCTTATATATCAGTGCATTCAGGTGTGGGTTCACAACAAGAGAAATTTGCATTCGTGAAGAGGCTGGTTGGAGAAGGGCTTTGAACACAGGAGCAGGCAGGTAGAAGTTCTCCATAATGGTGTTGAATATTTTTACTTTCGCTTGGTGGATTGGATTCATTTTGAGTTTTCAATAAATGCACCATTAAGTGGTGTTTCTTTTCTGAGATCGTTGCGGGGCTTCTTGTTTCATGTGCTCAGTACTTCAGGTGACTATTTGTTGGCCCAAGGGTGTGGAACACAACTACTCACCACTGGAGTCCTTCTGGTGTCACACTGCTTTGTTTGGGTGGCACAGGCCCTGGCTCCCTGCTCTGCATGCTTACCTGTGGGTCTTGGGACCAGTATGTGTCTCTGGGCCTTTTCCTCTATTTATAAAACAGATAGAATGAGCCCTAGCTCTATGAAGATGACATAGGCCAGGGGACCTGGGCTTATTGATGTAGGCAGAACCAAAGTCATAGATTCCAGTCCTACCAGTTGTCTGACCTTGGGCAAGTGACAGTTACCACACTTCTTGAAACTTCAGTTTGCTTATTGTTCTACTGCATGGGGGTGGTTTGTAGACCAAAAAAGAGAAATGCATACAAAGGACTCAGTGTCCTGCCCTGTTTGGCACAAAGTAAAGGGCCCATGGTAAGCAGTTATTACATGAGGAATAGTCACAGTAATCTGGATTCTCCTGCTGTTGTTGATTTCTGTAAAATGAGGTTCTATTCAGTCATCTTCAAGGTCTTCTCTGAAGTATCCCAGATGCATTCTTGAGACCCCCTTCCTGTGTGTGTTGGGGTGGTGACTTCATCTCATTGTGGGTTTCCTCTCCCTCTTGCAGCATTGACGGAAGGCTACGTGGGGACCCTGCAGGACAGCAGACACGGCAGCTCAGTGCAGATCCGCAGACGCAAGGCTTCAGGCGACCCATACTGGGCTTACTCTGGTAAGTCAAGCTGTTGGGATTGGGACTACAGGCATCCTGTTAAGTCCGGCTCAAAATTGTACTTTATCACGTTCACACCTGAGTTCTGTTTATTGCACCCTTTTATAGTTCACTAAAAGTTGAAACTATTCAAGCCTGTTTTTCTCAAGGTTGTTAATCTTTCCCACCTGGTTTCTCCCTCAATTGGCATTTATTTCTGAACTTGTTAATGAATTATTGTACCTAACTTGTGACTTTCCTAAAGACTCACATTTTCTTTTCTGTTTCTTCAGTGGCTGTGTTTTTCAGAGACCACAAAATCTAAAGCTGGTCTTCAGCTGCTTAAACTTCTGCTCAGTATTACAAAGCATTAGATATCCAAAATCAAGTGGAGGAATGCAACTTTATTTTCTAATCAGTCTTGTTTGTGAAATTTATTGTGGTTCCATAGACTGCAGTTCTTTTCATTTTTATTTTGACTATTAGCCTTTGAGCCAGTGAAAGAAGAGATCCCTGTTACAACTGCGTTGAAAATTATATTGGAAATAATTTTCTTGCATTTTAAGAGGGGGAAAATGGAGACATACCATGTGGAAACCCTTGCAACATTGTGCCCACAGTTAACCAAAATGTGACAGGTGGATTGTGATTTCTCAAAGAGCTTTTGAAGCTCAAAAATACATGGAAAATGGATTATAGCTAATTAAGGAGGAATACTTGAGGAAGATAGACCCCATTGGAAATTACTTTGACACTGACTAATTCAGATTGCTTGTATGAAGGAGCTGAAAGTCATATAGTATTAGTCTTAAGAATAAATCTTTGCATTATGCAAGGTTGTTGCATATGGAATCGAAAGCTGTCCTTTCATAGTGAATGCTCTGGTTTTAAATTCTGAATTTTCGCCTGCAAATCCTGTTAAATTTGTGTCAGTGTGAAATTTATAGGTCTGATCTTTAATTACACCTTATCTATTGGCTTTTTGCATCCTTTTGTCTATTGATAAATCTCCTGCCCCTACAGGGAGAATAGCCTATCTGTTTTGTTTTGCTATTAGCAGATAGTGATTCTGAAGTCTTCCATCACATCCAGTTCTTTGTGATTAGAATTATCTAATTAGAGCCTTTTTGTCACTATTTCTGATAAATGAAGGAAATTGGGAGATGAAGGCCAAAATTACATATATATGTAGCTCCTTGCCAAGAAACCCAAAGAAAATTTATCATTTTGTTCTTTGCGGCTCTGATATCAGTCAGGAAGAAGTGTAAAGTGGCCTGCTATTTACAGTTCCTCAATTTAGAATAATAATGCTGTTACTCAGGAAATTGGAAGTTCTATCCCATCAGCATCTCAAATTGCCATTGGTGGTAAAGAAAGGAAAGGCCTAAAGCTTCTCCCATTACTCACTTAAGAATGGACCTCAGTGATGTCATCCTTGGGATGGAGTGATGATTGATGTCCTTACCTCGGGGTGGGCTTAAACAGTCTCCATTTCGTCCTTGTGGAACGCATTGTGTCTAGATGTGGGTACCTCGTCTGTTGGTAGGACACTGGCTCAATCTGAAGGGCTGGCACACTTTTTCTGAAAAGATACGCACAGTAAACATCTTAGGCTTTTCAGGTCATGTAGTCTTGGTTTCAGCTACTCAGCTTGGCTATTACAGCAAAAGAGCAGCCACAGACAATACAGGGCTGTGTTCTGATAAAACTTTATGAATACTGGAATTTGAGTTTTGTATGATTTTTCTATGCCAGGAAGTACTGCTCTTTCAACTTTTCCAACCAACCATTGAGAAATATTAAAAAAAAGCATTCTTTCTTTGCAGGCTGTGCAAAAAAACAGGTCTCTGGTTAGAGAGGGTTCACAGGCCACAGCTTGTCAACCCTTGTTCTAATTGATTAATTTTCCCTCTGGAATTCAGATAGGGTAGTGATTTGAGTAATCCTTCCAAGGACATGAAATGGTTTGTTAGTTGTAATAGAGAAAACAAGAAGAGCAACATGGTTGACTACCTCTGAGTTCAGTTCCCGGTACCAAAACAGTTAATGGTATAGACTTACACTTACAGACTGAATATTTGCATATCATTGTTGAAAATGCTTGGGAGTGTTTCAGGTTTTTGTTTGTTTGTTTGTTTTGGATACCAGGGATTGAACTTAGGGGCACTTGGCCACTGAGCCACATCCCCAGCCCCATTTTGTATTTTATTTAGCAACAGGGTCTCACTGAGTTGCTTAGCACCTCACCATTGCTGAGGCTGGCTTTGAACTCGTAATCCTCCTGCCTCAGCCTCCTGAGCTGCTGGGATTATAGACGTGCACCACCACACCTGGCTGTTTTAAGTTTTGTAATATTTGCATATAGACAATGAAATGTCTTGGAGATGGGAACCAGGACTGAGCATGAAATTCATTTGTTTCATATACACTTTATATAGATAGCCTGAAGTTGATTTTATTACAACATTTTTAATGTGCCTGTGTTTTGACTGAGATCTGTCAGGAGGTATGGAATCTTCACTTGTGGCATCATGTTGAAGCTCAGTTTTGGGTCATGGAGATCTTCAGATTTTCGAGTTAGGGATGCTCAACCTGTTTGCAGTCTTCATGTGTGAGACTGTGTGTCCTGAGAATTCCACGGTGCTGGTGTTTGTCACATGCCAAAGTGGTCCTGTACTGATTCCCAAGTCAGGAAGATGTGGGGTCCATCAGAGACACTCTGTAGCATTTGGCCAATAAAGAAAGGGCAGGAAGAATTAAGAGTCAGGGGACCTGTTAGTTTTGGCACTTCAACACTTTAAAACTATAGCAAACCAGATGGGGACTGATAGTTGCATGTGTGAATTTTGAGGTAGGAATGTTGCTTGGCAAGTAGGACTGACAAATGAAGGAAGGCTCTTTGCTGAAGGAAATGTTTTTAAATTTAGCTAAACTGAAGCAGGCCATTCTGAAAGACTAGATTAATGGTCCATACTGTAATTTCACGTCTCTAATTCTCTGATTTATTTGGTTTTTCCTACAATATTGTCCTTGGTGGTTTGGTGGTGTGATGTTTGAGAGTTTTTTTTTTTTTTTTGTTTTTGTTTTGGTGGTGGTACTGGGAATTGAACCCAGGGCCTTGTGCATGCTATGCTCTACCAAGTGAGGTATATCCCCAGCCCTGAGGGTATGAATTTTGTAGACATATAGATAGACCACAGTTTTATCAATTATGATTTTGGAAGGATGTTTAATTGCTTGGTGCCTCAGTTTTCCCATCTGTGAAATGGGGGACAATTAATAGCACTTCCCTCATAGGGCTATTGTGGGGTTGCAGTGACATGATGCAAGTTTACCATTATCAAGTAAGTACCTGTTGACACTGTTATACCACTTTGCTGCCGCTGGAGTTGTTAATCGAATTCTCCTTGGGTAGTTGTGATAGACAGTGGGCAGTTACTGGGTAATACTGTGAGCTAATAAGTGAGATTCCCTAAGCTGTAATTCACAAGAATTGCCTACTTGGGATTTGAGAAATCTCAGTTTTATCCGTTAGGATTTTGGAAGGACACCTGATTGTTGGATGCCTCAGGTTCCCCATCTATGAAACAGGAATTTGTCTTGAGCTGCAGTGTCTTCAGCAAACCCTTTCCATAGCATTTACTGTGGATTCTGGTGATCCTTCTTCAGGAAAGGACTTGGGAGCAGGGGAGGCAAGTGAAGAGGGTAGTGTTTTGGGGAATGGGTCAAGGTGACCTGTGGTGTTGCCTGTTTTGAATTACCATGTTCTCCTTAAGTCACCTTTGTGTGGAGTGAAGTTTGATTGATGTTGACCCTGTTATTCTGATGACATCCCTCCGAGATACAACAGAGCACTGCATGAGGTTTTGACTGCGGATGGCTTGTTTTTGGATATCCATATCCTATAGTTCTTAGGCATCCCTATCACCTATAGTTCATTAATATCAGGGTAACATTTCACTTCTCACTTTAGGACTAGACTAGCTGTTTCATTTTCACTGTGTCACTTTGGATAATGGAGACACCTATTTATCTTTGAAATGTTAAAAAACTTTTCTTTCATAGGCTTATCAAAGCATTCCTTTGTGAACACCTACGACTTTAGCAGAGGGACTATTCGTGGCGGAACCCGTTCAGTTCTGTCGTGGTCATCTGAAGATGGGCTACCTCAGTGGTTCAATTTAGTCTCGTGTACAAAGGGATCATCATCATATCAGCTCAATGTGAGAAAATCATCCATGAGGTAGAAAAGAAGATATTATTGTTAACTTTTAGGAACAGGAGTATAATTTCAAGATTGATTTATATCTTTGGATTTCTTTTTTCATATGCTAACATAGAGGGAGAATAAAAGGGAATGATCTTTTTATATATATCTCATGTAGAATTGAACCAGGAAAAAAAATGCAGTAGTTTAAAAACATACCTCAGTGGGAATATTAAAACAATTTCTCTTCTGTTCGTTTTACCCTGGTAAGATGTAGATACGTTACAGTGACTTGAGTTGATGACAGCTTGTGAATTTTGGAGTTTGCCCAGAACTTCTGTAATTATTACATGAAAAGTAACACATGTTGGGTAGGTCACTGTTGCCGGAAAGAGAAATGAGAAACAAATCTGGAAGAAGTAAAATGGAAAGTCGAGCTTTTTATAAAGCTATTTTCTCTCCTCTCCCTCAAATACTTAGAGAAAAACAGGTTGTGGCCTCCTCCACCTCATTTTTTTTTAAATAGTGTATACCTCATGTTCCTTCTGTGTATAAAGAACTATAAAGTGAAGCAGTTGTTGTGGCACATGCCTATAATCCCAGCTATTCAGGAGGCTGAGGTGAGAGGATTGCCACCTTCGAGGCTAGCCTGTCTCAATATTTAAAAAAAAAAAAATTTAAAAAGGCCTGGGGATGTATCTCAATGTTAGAAGAACACTCCTGGGTTCAATCCCTAGTACCAACAAATAAAAATAATAAAATAAAATAGAAACTTCTATAAATGAAGTTATCATTAGAAGAATACAAAACTGAAGCATGTGTTGACCAACATTCCCTGCAAAAGTTCTGGCATTGGGATTAGATGAAAGTTGAGTGGCAGAAGAGGCATTTCTTCCTAAGCCAGGGGATATGTAAGGTCCTGGGGTCAATGACTTACTCAGCTGTCACAGGGAGATAAATGGACATGCTTGGTGGGATGACTTTGAGGATTAGATGTATGTAAGCACCTGGTAGAATTTGTGGCTTGCACCCTGCCTCTCAATTATATGCCATCCCACTACGTGTTCATATGGACATCTTGTTTTGTGAGAAGCTGTAGGTGTGTGTCTCATTGCCTCAGCTAAATGTAGAATCCTTGAGGACAAGGATTATTATTTAGGATTCTCGTTTTCTCCTGCCCTGTGTTGAAGCATCTCCTTTTGTGCATTTTCGGGGGCATAGTTTTCAAATGGGCAGAGAGAGAGAGAGATGGATGGAGATCACGACAATCTGTGCTTAGGCACTCACTCTGAGGGTTGGAGGTCCTGCCATGAGCTTCTGATACAGTAGAGGGTGACTCACAAAAGCTTTCCCTGTTGGATCCCTTCAAGTAACAAGCTCCCCTGGTGAACTTAAGATATAATTAAATTCCTTAAAATTTCATTTCCATACCTATTTTTAAGAAGGTCTGTGCAGGGTAAATCAAAATATGCATGCCTGCAGATGTCTGCTTTTGTCATTAGAAGAATGGAAGGCACGGCGGAGCCCTCCAGGTTTAATGTTAATATTGTCATATTATTTGCACCTGTCCTAAAGCCTCCTACGAAGACTCTTAAGGGAATCATTCCCTAGAGACCTTCTCTTCGTGGTACACGTCTTCAGCTCCGATGGAGCCATAGCACTGGGGAGAGATCAGCCTTGAATTCATTGTTGCCAACGCCAGCCCAAAAGCTGCCTTAACGCTTAGCCTTGATCCCTTAGCTCCCGAGTCTCCTTTATACTTTAATTTTCCTCTTCACTCCACATCCGTATTAATCTGATGACACTTTGTAAGTAAGAGTTATCTGTTTGTTGTGCTTGTTAACTGCTTATTCTCTGCCAGGTGTGCTATAATGAGAGCAGCTCCTTCACGGAATGGCTGCCACCAGATCCCTGCCTTTAAAGGTGGATAAGTATTTGCCAGGAGACGCACAGGCCTGTGAGACATGAAATGCTCTGGTGGTGACTAGGGAACTGGAAATGGCTTAGTATATCCAGAGCACATGGTAAGTCAAAGGAATGGTAAGAGAATAATGCAGAATTTTGGACATGGAGAGGGTTGCTGTATTCCAGTGACCTAGAACTTCTTTCTGGAGGTATCAGGGAGGTAGGAAAGGATTTCATGGACAACCGTTGCTTTGGGGTAAGAGAACCTTTTGAGGACTGGTTGAAGGGAAGAAAAGGGTGAGAAGAAAAAATGTTGAGGACAAATCATTGAGACTTTGCAAGGTAAAAGGAAAGATCTCATGGGGATTTATTACTGCTTGTATGAGGAAGACAAGGTAAAAGGAATTTTCTGGCATAATCCCTGGAGTGACTGAAGATGGCACTGCATTTAATTTAAAATGAGTTAGGAGAACAGGAGTGGTGAGGTCGTTATAAAGTTTGGATTTGAACCAATTAAGATGCGTTGTAGTGTTCTGCCCATCTTATGTTCTGTAGACTCCACGTACCTTTGTCTGTAATTAATCTTCCTATTTCCCTGTTCCTATCTTGATGTTTGGGGGTAGGAGGGCCTCAAACTAGGGAACACATTGTAGAACAAACTGTCTTCCTGTTGATACTCTTTTTCTTTTGTACTCAATCTGTGTTTATAGGGATAAAAAGGATGAGAAAGAACATAGTAGCCATGGCTTTCTGTATAAAAGAGAAATCTGCACTGCCATTTGCTATAGGTACCTTGAACTTGTCTCAGTGCTGGGGCAAGTTTGCCTTTTTTTCCCCCCTCACACCATTTAAAAGAAGTTGCTTTCTCAGCTGAGATATTTTTTCCTTTTCTTCTCCCAAGCTGTGTTCTAATCCTTGCTACTCCTACAGTTTCTTGGCATCTTCTCTCTGGAGCTGGTTTCATAAGCATTTGTAACATTAACGGATGCTGATGAGTGTGATAAGAGGACAGTGATGTCTTCTGCAGACCCTGGGACAGCCTGCTAGGAGGATGAAGTGTTGTCCAAGGTAGTGTTGGTATGAAGGGCTTCATGTCAGTGATAATGTGTTGTCCAAGGTAGTGTTGGTATCAAGTCAGTGATAATGCAGCTGTGATGGGGCTTTTTAAACACCAGTGAATGGAAGGCTGAAAATTTTCATTTAAATGGACTCTGACGGAAGCAGGTTGATACAGCCTTTTTGGAAGGCTTTATGGCATCATCTGGGAAAATATTAAATATGATAGTCTTTCGTCCAGCGTGTCTGCTTTTAGAGACGTGTCTTTCACATACACGTGTGCATGTCCCCTAAGTGGCACTGTGTTGAGCAGTCTAAATGACTATTAGTAGGGATTTGGGTATTTATAGCACATCCTTAGGGTGAAACACTTCTGTGACAGCCACCAAAATGATGTAGGTAGAGCTAGAAGAGGCATTGAAGTACTGTGGGTAAAATGGTCCTGTTAATAAATACGGTCGAGAACTTTGGAGACTAACCCAAGAAAGTTAATTGTGGTGGTTATCATTGAGGAGTGAGATGTATTGCCTCTTTATATTTATATTTCTAAAATTGTGTAATATTTTACAAAATATATTGAGAGTACTTCAGTTTCTTATACCAATATATTAGCAATATATATATTTAAAAATGAATATATTTTATTAATGTATCAAATATGTATTTTTAGTTTTTATGTGTGTGCTGTGTATATATAAACATATAAATGTGTATATGTATATACACACATATATATATGTACACACACGAGTGTGTGTGTGGGTTTTTTTTTTTTTTTTTTTTTGTATTTTTTTTTGTTTTTGATACCAGGGATTAAACTCAGGAGCACTTAACCACTGAGCCACATCCCCAGCCCTATTTCACTTTTTTTTTATATTGGGGATTGAACTCATGGGTACTCAACCACTAAGCTGCATCCCCAGCCCTGTTTTTTGTTTTATGTGGAGACAGGATCTCACTGAGTTGCTTAGCACTTCGCCATTGCTGAGGCTGGCTTTGAACTCATGATTCTCCTATTTCAGCCTCCTAAAGTGCTGGGATTACAGGCATGCGCCACCGAGCCCAGCTCATATTTTTATTTGGACGCAGGGTCTTGCTAAGTTGCTGAAGTTGGCTTTGAACTCACGATCCTTCTTCCTCCCGAGCCATGGGGATTACAGATGTGCACCACTGTGCCCGGCTTCATAATATTTCATAAAACGTTCCTTTTATTTTAGAATTGATAACTGAAGTTTTCCTTGCCAGAACTTTGAAGGGAAAAGGGAATAAAAAGAAAAACAAAGAACCAACAGCAGAAACCTAAAATGGGAAGCCAGAAGGAAAGCAAAAGCCTTTTTCTCTTTAATTGGCTGTATCTATTTTTCTTTTTTATAGGTGAATGTTTTCACCAGCAATTCAAATTTTATAAAATGCTGATACGAACCATGCAGAAATTAATGAACTGATATTGACTCAGTGTGAAAATGAACATGGAGATTTATTGAGCAAGGCAGTAAATATTGACCCATGCAGAGATAAGGTCAATATTTACTTTGACATAACATAAATTCTTATATTCATTAATCTATAAATTTAGTGGGTCTACACAAGGCATAGAGAGAGTTATATATAAGTATATATTTTTCATATCTGTGATGGATCAAAGTCAAATATCTTTTTTTCCCCCTGGTTGTAAATTTGAAATGATGATATTCTCTTGCTTTTGGAACTGACCTCTTGGGGAGAGGGGTGGGGGTAGTGTGGCAGGTGGAAGGACATGATTAATTTAAAAGTTGGAAGGAAAAGTATACCTGGCCCAATAAGTGCCTAACAGAGAGTAATGATTTGCATGTACTGTGTGATGTACTTAAAGGCTGCAGGTCTGTCTTTGTAACCTAACAAAATGTACTCATTTTTTCCTATCTTATTTGGTTCATAAAACCCACTTTCTGCTGATATAAAACAGGGGAACATTTTGTCTTTCCCTCTGGATATTGTTAAGCTACCTTTTGTAGAATTTTCTCTGACAAATAAAATATCATTGGTATATATCATGCCGAGTACTACTTTGTTGGCCCTTGTTAAAAGTATTAAGTTGAAGTCATACTATATTTCATGGTGAGGTAGTCTTGGTGGCAGTGTAAAAGTTAAGAGAGAGCCAGACACAGTGGCACATACTTTTTTTTTTTTAAAGACAGATACCATTCTTTTATTTATATATTTTTTTGGTTGTAGATGGACACAAATTATCTTTATTTTTTACGTGGTGCTGAGGATCGAATCCAGTGCCTCATGCATGCGAAGCAAGCGCTCTACCACTGAGCTACAACCCCAGCCCATGGCACATACTTTTAATCTCAGCTACTTGGGAGGCTGAGACAGGAGGATCACAAGTCTGAGGCCAGCTTTAGCAATTTATTGAGACTCTGTCTCAAAATGCAGTGCAAGAGGCCTGAGGATGTGGCTTAGGGTGAGTCCTTGCCTAGTACTGCCCAAAATAAATAAAATTCTGGGGGGGCTCTTTTACTGGATTGTAAACTTTGAGTATTGCCAGAATGTAGCTGGAATAAGTGTCTAATATATGCATAAAATTGAGTTAAATTTTCTCTTTTTTATTTCAACGCAGAAATTAATTCAGCCACAAGGTTAAGTGTAGTCTTGCACCTGAGCAAAGGTCTTGTGTCTTACATAGTACTGTTTTGGTCAGTTTACCTGTTGACTTAGTCAGCTTTCTGTTACTGTGACAAAAGACCTGAGCCAATCAAGTAAGGAGAAGGGTTAACTGGCTCAGTTTCAGCAGTTCCTCTGTTCAGGGCCCATGGTCAGGCATTGCATCATGATGGTAGCCTGTGGTAGAAAAAGCTGCTTACCCTGTAGTAGCTGGGAAGCCATTGAGAAGGTCTAATATCCCATTCAGTGGCATTCTCTTAATGATATAACTTCCTCCCATTAGACCCCACCGATGAATTATTCATTCATTCATTCATTTTGGTGGTGATCAAACCCAAGGCCTTAAGCATGCTAGGCAAGCACTCTACCACTGAGCTATATTCCCAGCCTTTAGAACTCCACTTCTCAAAGGTTCTACCCGCTCTCAATAATGCCACAGGTTAATGACCAAGCCTATATAATACACCAGCCGTTGGTGGTGTTCAAGTTCTAAACTGTAGTGCCTGGCATGTTCTTCGAGTGATAATGCTATTCTCCAGTGGTTTGCTGACTGATTCAGAAATGACCCTCACCTCCACCTCGCAGCTAGTGGTACTCTTTCAGACTGAATCTATTTGAGATCAGCAGCCTGAAGAGTCGTGTATCTGGGTTGTTTTTCATGCTGTTAAAATTGAAATGTTTCTTTTACTTTAAACCCCATTTCCTATTATGTAACTAAGACTTATAGGTTAAAAAAACTCAACAGTTGTGTGTACCTAGTTTAGAACCTTCTCTTTCTGAGATATACTTGGTAGTAACTTTTTGAATCCTCACTTTTCACTAATACCACTCTATATATTTTCACTTAGTGTCGTACTGGATGTGACTACTATACTACAAGAGGTTGACATAGTACATATAATAGTCATTTCTTCTTGCATGGATTTTTAATCAAGAAGAAACTCTGGTAGGAATATGTCTTTAATACCTCTTGATCGCTTGCTAATATATCTTTCCAGCAAAATGCAGTTGGACTGACTCGGAGTCTTTAGCAGGGAAAGTACGGGCTTGACCTTTTGCATTTCATTATTTCCTGGTACCCTTCCTGTTTGGCAAGCACTGCTAGTTTTGTGTCTTGGTGTGCTCAGTTTCCTACTAAATTATATTTAAAATTTTATTATAAGTGGGCCAGTTTAAAGAAAACTTTTATCTAAACAGTAGTGCAGCTGGTATTATAGTATGGCAACATAGGTTTTCTTCTGTTGAAAGTCTTCTCAGCATCTTGGAAGGAATGGACAAGCCGCCTGTTTTGTGCCCCACAATCAAACTAGTTTGTGATATGAAAAAATACAAAGGGTATGGAGTTTCCCTAAATTGGTTTAAACATTAAAGAAAATATTCAGTGTCCTGATATAGAAACCACAGCTCATTGTGAGTCCTGGCTCTAGTATATGTAAATATTTTACACACGAATAGTTACAAATTTTAACATTTGGATGTGACCCATACCCTCTGATCCTGCTCTGCCTCTGCTCTAGAAAACTGTGTCCCCTATTGTTGGACCTCCTCAGGGTCTTGCGGTGGTCCTCCGCATGCATTCCCCACCACCCCTTCCAAATCTCTGGTTCTTCAAATGTTTTAAATGTCATCTCTGCATATCACGATGGAGGGAATTTCAGCGAGTGATGGATTGAGGGTCCTGGGTGTGTTTCAAACCCCGCTCTCTACATCTGGGCTTGAGATCTTCGAGGAAGTCGGGCAGGCAGTAGATCCAGATTTCTTGTATATGTTGATTCCCATTCTCCCAGTTTGAAGGCCATTCCCTGGGAGGAAAATAAGCTCTTTTTTTGATTCCCATTCTCCCAGTTTGAAGGCCATTCCCTGGGAGGAAAATAAGCTCTTTTTTTGAAGCTGTGTGAAATTTTGCTGCTCCCAAAGGTACCATTTAGTAGCTCTGCTGGTTATCACAGGCTCTTTTCCCTCCAGTAGACAATTTTTCTCTGTCCCATCCTTTCCTGTAGTTCCAGGTGTCAAGCTGTTGTTCTTCCTTTTAGCAGGGTGTACATGCCATTAGTACAATCAGTATCGACTGGCTATTGAGGAATTCTAGCAGGAAAATGAAATACCCTCTCCCAGGCTGTTTGACTCATATCTGTAAGGATGAGCAAAGACATTTTTTGGCTTGTTCCTGCTTCTGCAGCTTGCTGTGCTAATGGGAGCTACTCTTTTCTCACTGTTGTTAAGTACATAGTCCACACTCTCCTCTTGGGGAGTGGTTTTGACACTTTTTGAAGGTCCTGTGGCTTTTATGTTCTTACACCACCTCCTAATGAGCTATCTTATAACATCCTTTTCATGTAAAGATTGCCCTTGCTCTCACCATCCACTAGGGTGTGAAGAGGAAGTTTCCACACTCAGAGCCAATTGGGCTGCTCACCTGCTGTGCCAGAAAGAACTAGTCAAGTTTCCGCTTCCTTTTGTCACTTGAGTACACTGCAGCTAGCAATGTTACCAGGATTTTTCTCCTAAAATCTTACAGAAGGCATTTCCAAGAATATGTTTTAGCCTCCAAAAAATAACCCTGACAGATGACTTACCAAGGCAGTTTATTCTCTCATGTGTCACAAGAAAACTGTGGCAACCTCTTTGTACTGACTTTTTCATCTTTAAGGTACACTCTAGTCTTGTTGATATTTGGCCATGCTTCAGCAGATACACTTGGTCTTTAGAATCACTTTCCTCCTGGTTTCACTGTGGCTTCAGGAGTTCTAGAACTCCAGTAGCTGACTTACAGAATCTAGAGATAGAAAAGTATCCCTTTCTTGTGTCTTTATTTAAAAGCAGTGTTCCTTGTAGCACTCCATCTGCTGTGGAGTCAACCCTCATTTCATTGGCCAGAACTAGATCACGTGCTCAGGCTAATACCAATCACTGCCAAGAAGAAGGGGATGGGCATGACTGGCTTAGACCAATCAGGACTTATTCCAAAGTCAGAGTAAATGGCGGTTGGATAAATATCCTATGGTTGCTGCTACACTTGGCAACTTTTCTAGGTCTTGAAGGTTAGGCCACTCAACAGTGCTTAATAATGGAAGAAGTTATAAGAAAGCAATTTGTTTACTTTTGAAATAGAAATTTGATCTAGAAGGTCGACCTTATTTCAAATAATGTAATAAACCTCTGAATTTGGAGTCCTTTATAATATTCAAGTTGCTCTGGGTACTTATGTAGCCATGGGTCATAGGTCGTTATTGGAATTTAAACTAATTAAAATTGAATGAAATTTAAAAATCCAGTTCCTCAGTTACACTAGCCACATTTCAAATGGCTTCTCTTTGCATAGCATGAATATAGAATGTTTTCATCCTTGCAGAAAGTTCTGTTGGATGGTGTGTTCAGAGGATATAGACATTATAGAGGAACCAGTAAGTGAACATTATTGAGCACTGATTCTGTCTCAGGCACTGGGCTGGTTTGCTGTTTCTTGTTTTTTTTGAGACGATTCTCTTTATGTTGTCTAGTCTGGTCTGTTTCAGGCTCCATAGTAGCTGGGGCTGCAGGCACGGGTCACCACACCCTGGCACTCTGTCTAAATTGATGTTCCTATCAATCCCTGGAGCTGTGCTCTTTTTAAAGAAGGGAAAGGGACTTCTTGGAGAGCAAATGAGAGACTTCTCCTAAGAACTGACACCTCCTACCAACCATCCACTCTACCTTCCCAATCACTGAGACTAAATTGGGGAGTGGAACACTCTCCTAAATGGAAAACATTAGGTGCAAATATTGGTTTGTAATCTTTCTCAAAAGCTTGTAAAATGCCCCAAGTATGCAAACTTCTCAAATCAGGATGGCCCATGCAGGACTTCTACCCTTCCCTTTGGAGGACTCAGGAAGTGAAACTAATTATAGCTCCTGTGCATCATTTTCTCCAAGGTCCTCCATCTTTGGCTAAATAAATCAGTGACTAAACAGTATGTAGGGTGTTTGGAGATGGGAATTTCTCTTGCCAGTCTTCATTCATTGAGTCATTCACTAAGAAAGTATTTGTTAAGCACTAGCTAGGTGGCAAGCTGAGTTGTAAACAGGAGGACTACAACAGAGAACATAACATGGATTCCATTTCTACCCGGTGGAGATGAACATTAAAAAATACAGAAAATAATGTGAAATCTCATCACATAGTGCTAGGAAGCAAGTCAGGTCATGCTGTAGAGACTGACGGAGGCCAGCAAGGTGCTCTTGTAGCCTTCAGAGATCTCTCTAATGAGATTTGAGCAGAGACCTAAGTGTAATGAGGGACTGAGTCTTCTTATCCATCATATGGGATGGGCATCCCTGGCTGAGGGAAAGGGGGCAGACACTGTGAACTCGGAAAGAGTAAATGATGATGTACTTAAATTACCCAGCTAAGTTTAGTTAGGCCTCATTCTGGAACACTCTGTTTCTGGAGTTTGACTTATAAAAAGCTTTCTGTTGTGCTGGAGAAGTGGTATTCAACTAGGGAGTATTTTATCCCTTTTGCAAACAAACTTTTTTTTTTTTGGTACTGGTGTTTGAACCCAGTGTCTCTTGTCACTTAGCTATACTGCCAGTCCCCCTCACACGTACATACACACACACACACACTCTTGGTACCGGGGATTGAACTCAGGGGTACCAACCACTGAGCCACATCCTCAGCCCTATTTTGTGTTTTATGTAGAGACAGGGTCTCACTGAGTTGCTTAGCACCCCACCATTGCTGAGTCTGGCTTTGAACTCGCGATTCTCCTGCCTCAGCCTCCCGAGATTCTGGGATTATAGGCATAATCCATTGTGCCTGGCTTATATTTTATATTTCTGAGAAAAGGTTTCACCAAGTTGCTGAGGCTGACTTGAACTTGTGATCCTTCTCCCTCAGCCTCCTGAGTTACTGGAATTAGTCATACTTTATTGAGCCCGGCCCCTGAAAATATTTTGTTTTTGGTTTTCACAATTGCAGGTGATTGAGTAGCCAACTGGTATTTTGTGGTAGAGTCACAGGATCTTATTCAGCATCTTGAAATTCACAGAACAGTTCTCATTTGAAAGAATTATGTGGCCTCAAATGCCTATAGTGCCAAGGTTGAGGAACCTTGGTCTAGAGGCTCACCAGAATTCATTACTTCCATGACTTGGTCATCATGATACTGTGAGAGTTAAACCTTACTAGCCGGTTTTTGACCCAGATTTTTCCTTGAGCGAATGTTGAGTGGCATGAGCAAAGCAGACGATATTGTGCAGGATGGCTAATGCACTAGAGAATCAAGGGAGTGGCCTGGGATTAGGTCCTGTCTGTAGAGAATGGAGAATCCACATGGGAATGGAGAGTCCGCAAGCTGACTGCGGCAGAAGTCACTGCATGAAACCATCATGGCATGAATCACACTTCTGATCACCATGAGAATCCTACCTCTCATGTCATGCGGAGATGACAAAGGATGGTGGTGCATTGGTATAGAGGTGTTGAGAGTGCCTTTATTATTGTTATTTTTGAGGTCCCAGATGACTACTCCATGTGTCAACTCTTTGATCTAAGAGGCTGTTAGGAAATAACATCCACTTTAGTACTGCTAACCGTGAAGGACTCTGAAGACTCAGCTGGCCATGTCGTTGCAGTGAGATAATTTATAGTCATCCAGTTGTAAACCTTGACAAGTCACTTCAGGGCTGTACAAGGCATAGCCACGTCTTAAAGGATATCTTTAACAAAGGGAGTGCAAAGGGCAATAGAGCTGTGAATGGCCATTGACAGGCCACCATCATCAGTTTTTTGTCAAGTGTCCCCACCTTAATATTTGATGAATTACATAAATACAGTAATGGCCACAGGTTCCTCTCAAAATAGATTATTCAACTTTGTGTTCAGGTTAGATCAAAACTGCATCTTTCTGGGATTTAAAGGCAAGTCTGTTTATCTTTTCTTGTCCTAGTGCCTTAACCTTCCACAGAGCACATTGGTCGTCACTATATGCTAACTTTATCACCAGCCACTCTTGTATGATTTTAAGGATGGATTCATCGGGTCACCGTCCCCAGGATGCTCAGAGTCTCTTTTTTTCTTTTCTCTTTTGAAAGTGGAAGTTTATTATCAATGATAGCCACTGACTTTGTAGGTTAAACATACCAAGATCAACTGTGTTTATCATGCTGTTCTTTATTAGACCCCACAGGTCTACGTGTTTCCAAGAGTTTGACAGCGTGTAAGATCATTTATATGCCAGGACCACCCAGAAAAATAAATAAATAAATAAATATATATATATATAATTGGAAGGATAGTATCTTACCCAAGGATTGACATATCACCTTAAATTGTATGCAGATGTGTTATTCTTGCTGTCTGTTATTGCAATTGGGAGCTGAAGTCCAGAAAATTGATGATGAAGGTTATAGGAGATGCACTTTTCTCCCCAAAGGAAAGTTGGCACTGTTTTAGCATCTTTCCCCTGTCCTGGAATCTTTCCCAATCCAAGAGTTATGCAAAAATGAGTTTGTGCCGTCGGTACTGTTAAGAAGACTTTATTTTTTGTAGACATTTTTGCTTTTGTTTTTTCTCTTAGATTTGGAGCCTAACATCCCTGTTTGATAACTGCATTTTCCAGGTCTCCATCTATATAGAAAAGGGGTAGGTTTGGGATTTCACATTTCTCTGATAGAAATAAAGACTGCATTTTAAAAAGGAAAGATGGAGGCTGGGGTTGTAGCTCTGTGGTAGAGTGCTTGCCTAGCATGTATGAGGATCTGGGTTCAGTCCTCAGCACTGTCCTCCACCTCCACTAAGAGGAAAACATTTACTTATCACAAATGTGGTGTTCAACACCATTATTACATTAAAACATTTTTCTTACTTAAATGCTAATAAAATAGCCAAAGATTATTAAAGCTGTTTAAGAGCAGAAGAATCACCGAAGTCCATTTCTTTTTTTTTTTTAAATTTTTTTTAAAGTTGTTGATGGACCTTTATTTTATTCATTTATTTATATGCGGTACTGAGGAGCTAACCCAGTGCCTCACACATGCAAGGCAAGTGTTCTACCACTGAGCCACATTCCCAGCCCCCAAAGTGCATTTCTTAAAACTTAATTTTAATGGTCTGAAACCAATCTCATGTTATTTTGCTCATATTTCCTTTTTGCTTATTTAAATACATGGTGATTTTCTAAATTATTTTAAAAATTCTTCTCACACAAACAATTCTAAAATGTATAATATTCCTATTTAAGTAATTTGCCTAAAGTTAGCTTCCACTGAGTTCTGTCATTTGTAGAATGTTCTTTAAGATATTTAGAGCATTTGTAGTGTTCTTTGATATTAATTACTTGGTACTTAGGTATTCTATTTTAAAAAATGAGGTAACAGTTTGATAGAAAAAGTGGTGAAAAAACACATTTTCACTGTCCGATGACACTTAAGTATTTTGTGGAATACTTAAAGTGCAAGTTAAGATGAATATTTGATACTTTATTTCTCTTCTCATTACAGAAGAGAATAGATTTATGTATCAGGATAACTAATATAATAATTAGAAATATATTAATTGATTTTAGATTTTTGTCCGTAAAATAGGAGTCATAAATACAGTTATTAGAATCCAAGTTTATGATCTTGGAATTTGATTGAGACAGAGAGTTATTCATCAAAAAAGCTACCAGTCTCACCATTTATCACAACTAATCATGAATTTATATCTTTGCAACTCACAGGTGTGATGTATGTCTTTTTTTGGTAGGGACATTTACGACAGGAATTAATTTCAGACATTGGAGGAGACTTTTACAGTTATTTTAACTGTTGAGCTGCCTAGATTTAAATAATTTCGTTGGTTTCTTGGCATTAGTCTCTGGGAGGAGAGTCCTCTAGACAAAACAGATATCATTAGTGTAGAATGGAGTCTCTCTCTGACGATCCGCTCTGCACTATTGATTCCATGTAGAAGTTGCTGGCCAGGGGCTGGGTACAGGTAGTTGCTCAGGGTGATTTTCCAAGGTCTGTGCCTGGAATGGTAGTGGAGTTAGTTGTGAATAGGCCTTTTATGGGAGGGAAGGTTCTGTGACCAGGGAAGATTGGGAAGTGCTAAATACAGATAGTAAAGCTGGGGCTGGGGTTGTAGCTCAGTCGTTGAGCGCTTGCCTAGCATGTGTGAGGCACTGAGTTCAATTTTCAGCACCACATATAAATAAATAAAATAAACGTCCATCAACAACTAATAAAAATATTTTTAAAGAAGATAGTAATGCTACCCTTTTTTTTGGGAGGACATCTCATAGCCTTTGTAGTGTGCTCTTCATAAAGAATTAGATGCTCTCCTTGACTGTGTACTCGTGCATTCCTTTAAGAAAGGAAAGAGGGCTGAGGTTGTGGCTCAGTAGTAGAGCACTTGCCTAGGATGCATGAGGCACTGGCTAAAGGTTGATCATCAACTCAAAGATACACAAAACAAGTAGAGAGAGAGATTGAGTTTGTAGGGCAGTGGGTGGGAGGTAGGAGGCTGATTTCATGAGCTGGATCAGTGTCTGCTATCATGAATGGATTCCCAACAGGTCAAAGAGGGCTGTGCTGCCCTTGAGGATTGTTGTGCCAGGGAAATTTCAGTCTGAAAAGATGAGTTTCTGGTCATTCCACACTTACTGGTAAGTAGCAACAGGAAAAACTGTATCAGTGTACATCAGAAATGTTTTCCTTTTTTGTTTTTTCAAAATGGAGCATTTCTGTATTAAAGAATTCCTTGGGGAGAGGGGTGGGATGCTGTTTAGTTTAATGTGATGAAAATCTGTGTTTAAAATCACTATAAATGAAAATATTTACTAGAAATGACTATACTCAAATTTATGGACATGTTTTTATGTATTACTTTCCTTAAGAGGGTGATGATGTATGAGAGTTTTATTTCATATTGAATTTGGGAATCATAAAATCTCCACCACAAATGGCTAGGTGAAAGGGACAAGTCATCCCCACCCCCCACAGAAATGGATTTGTGATAGCAAGAAATTAAAGACTTCAGTGAAGCTACTCCATGTGTGATCGGGCCTTAGGGTAAGGGTCCCAAGGAAGATTTAGTTTGGAAATTTAATTTTACTAGGGAAGAAATAGACTTGGAGATTATTTATAGAGGATGAAGATAGTGATGTGATCCTCTAATTTGTCCTTTTGTTCTTTCTGACTATAAAAAGTAGCACCGCCCTAGGTTGGGAAAATGTGTCTACTGCTGTTGCCCCACATCCCCCAGGCAGACTGGGGCAGAATCCATCTTGGCTGAGAATCACTGCTGTAAGGCAGGTATGAAATAGTAATAGGTAGTAATAACATAGGATAGTGTAGAATTACTAACCGTTAAATATGGCCATGATGTTTGACAGCCCAAGTTTCTGGAGGTAATTCTAAAAAGTTCTTATGACACGAGGGCCAGTTTTAACCCTTTCTTATCATTTGCACAGCACATGAGGTGGGTTGGTTTTTATTTCCCTTTAATTTGTGCTATGTGTCTGGAAAGCTTGGGTGAAATGGATTATGGTTTAGATCGAAAATGACAGGTAAGAGGGTGTGTGTTGGCCTCCAGTGTGTGTAATTAGTTATTTGAGGTTAATATTTTGGGATGAGTGATTGGATTTGTTTTTAGGCATTGGCTATGTTAGCAGGATTATAGTTGACAGAATTTCTTCTCATATTTATGTGTATAAAGAATCAAAATTGATAGTTAAAAAACAGGGTTGTAATGTTAATTGAGTATGTTAGACTGCAGAATATGCATGCATACATACATATGTGTATGTGTGTGTCCAGCTGTGTATTTATATACACATACACAATTTTTTTTTGCATGAAGCATGGAGCTAATTATTTGAATGATTTTCTTAATTTTGCATAAGCTTTCCCTTACCCCCTCCCAATTTAATCTGTTTTATTTCAGATCATGTCTAATATGTGTGGAAATAGCTTCTCTATAAAGAATTGGAAATGAACTGTGACTGGGGATTTACTCTTAAAAATGGAAATCACATTTATCTGCATTAGAATTTTGTCTGGAATTATAACTTAATAGCTGTTAAATTTATTTTCAGATTCTTATCCCCCCACCCCTTTTTTTGGTACTGGGCCTTGAACCCAGGGGTGCTTAAACACTGAGTCACATCCCCAGCCATTTTTTGTATTTAGAGACAGAGTCTGGCTGAGTTGCTTACAGTCTCACCAAGTTGCTGAGGCTGGCTTTGAACTCATGATGATCCTCTTGCTTCAGCCTCCTGAGTCTGGGATTATAGGGTTGTGCCAAAATGACTGGCTCAAATTCCTATCTTAATGCAAATAAAGTTAGCTGTTTAAGTTTTAGGGCACAATGAAAGCTTTCTTCCCTCCCTACAAACTCCTCTTTGGTCTGCCAAGTGGTGCTCACCCCTCCCCAACTTGGCATGGCCAGGGGTGGCCTTTGTCAAAAATGTTTACTTTGAACCTTGGTGTGCTGGGTCTTAAATTCTGTCTGGCAGAATTTTCTGCTTTCTCCCTTTTTCTCCCCCTGATGCAGAAAAATTATGCCTTCCTCAGGCCCCAGATTGTAGCCTAACTCTCACCATTGCCATGGCTTCTTTTCTGGACACCTTTCATTTTGGAGAGTATGGCAGGTGGGGAATGTTGAATTCAATAAAAAGGAATTGCACTCTAACCTGTTTATACTAAGTCATGCCTTAAAAAAAAAAAAAGAATAAAGAAAAAATAAAATGCATTTTAATGAAGCTCTGGCAGTGTTCCATAACGAAGCTTTTAGTTTCCATAATGTTGAGTTGAGGTCAGAAAATCTGCCAAGACTCTTATTCTTTGTCTAGCTTATGTTTATTCTGGCTTCTAATGGGACAGAAACAAGGGGCTGCAGAAACTTGAGAGTTTCATCTTTGGGTCCTTTTATTTTTGTCATTAAAAGAAAAAAAATCCTCTTACAGAGTCAAAGTGTGCATTAATTTTATATTCCAATAGTTCTTTGAGTTTCCTTTAGATCATACAAGCTGGGCATTCCATGTGATTTCTGTCTATGCCTTAACTCACATTTAAAGATCATTAACGTGCTTAGGCTTATTACTAGAATCCTTTGGCATTGCTCATAACTTGTTTTTACAGTTTAATTGCTGCAGAGTTGGGATATACAGCCAATACCAAAAATAATTATTATGCCTACACATCTCATATTTCCTACTTTGGTTTAGTGTGTTCCGTTGCACTATTTTGTTTAGAAGAATTTTTAAAAGTTAAAATGGTACCTTTCTCCTCCCCCCGCCTGTTTCCTAAACAGTAGGTTGGAGGCAGCTTGAGCAGGTCGGGGGCTTGTGATGGCCTCTGAACCATCTTGAATCATCTTTATCACTTCCCACTGGGTCCCACCAAGGGCGAAACCAGGATTTGCCATAAGATTACAAAGTTGATGGAGGCAGCCAGAGGTAAGTAAGGAGGAAAGAAAGTGTACTGTGTCCATCAGAATTCGTGAAGCACATCTGGAGTAATGTGTAGGAGTTTGGGAAAGCTTAACTTTTATTGCTCCCTATCATATTGATATAGAGGATTATGAAAATGTATTACAAATATGCTTAGCCATGGGGCTGGGGTTGTGGCTCAGAGGTAGAGCGCTCAAGAATTAAATCTCTGGTAAACGCCCCGCACCCCCCCCCCCCGCACCCCCCTCCATTCACATCTTTTTTTCTTTCCATTTGTTATTTGCTAGCATCACTCATATTAATAGAATAGGTATCCATCTGAGTCAATGCGTAAAAAATTCTTTTGAAGAGAAAAATCTATCTTTTTGAATATTTCCTCTTGATGGACATTTTATTGTACATAATTCTTGGGGATTTCCAAAACTTTGCAGTATGCACTCTCATGTACTGCTGCTTTTATTTTTGGAGGAGAAATAGTTAAAATGAGATTCCTGCATTGAAGTGCGGTGGTGCTTTCAGTACTGAGCTTTTCAAATTTGGCAATTTCTCTATCAGAGGATGGGAGAAATGAATGAATGGTACAACTCCATATTAGACTAAAAATACGTGGATTGTTCAACCATGAAGGAATTGATTTTATAGGTGAAGATAACATTTTAAATATCACATGTTGCTATGCTGAGCTTGAAATCAAAACACGCAGGTGTATGTCTAACAAGGAAGCATAGCGAGGGCTAGTGTTAGAGTGCTGGGAGGTTTGTGTTTGAGGGACTTGGTTGTACCCCATGACATCTTTAGAAGAGTGTCTGACAAATGTAGTTAGTCATGGAAATTTTTTTGGAAGAGACTGACAAAGACCTTATAGTAACAATTACTTATTAACTAGAGAGATAGGAGACAGGGTTTCTACCAGATAGAAAATTTGAGAATTGGAAGTAGTCCTCTGTTTGTTGCATATGTTACATATTGTTCATTTTTTACTTGAAGAAGAGGAGGAAGCAAGAGGAAAAATTAATACATAACTCATGACCAGTGAAAGCAAGGTAATAAAAGACTCCAGTTCATTGGGGGAGGAAATGGAAGAAAGTTTCAGGGATGCTGTGGATTTGACAGAAATGATAATATCTGGGTCAAATGAGAGGCTTTGGGGCTCAAGGACAGTTATGGGAGACATAATTGATGGTTTTGTGTGAAAGTGTTTTAGGTGAATAATGTCTTTTAATTTTTTCCAGCATTCTTAAGACAAGGATGTGGAAAAGCAAGAGTGATAGAATTAAGGAACCTGCCCAAATCTTACTACTGAGGCTGAAAACATTTAAAAGGGCCTGGCACATAGTGTGTGCTTAGGAAAAAAACACCAACTTAGTATGAGTAAAGAACTTCAAAGTTTCTACCTGTTCGTCCATGCATTCAATACTTGAAAAGTATGTGAGCGATTGCAGTGCTCCTTCCAAACTGACCATATGGAGCACAGCCAAGCATAGCACTGAAGATGATTTTATAAAAACAAAATCCAAAGGCCCTCCCGCCCCCCAAAGGGGTGGGGGACAAAACCAGTACCGGGCAAAAAAAATAAGTTGAACTGGGCACAGGCACACGCTTGTAATCCCAATAGCTTGGGAGTCTGAAGCAGGAAGTTTCAGAACCAGCCTCAGCAACTTGGCAAGGCCCTAAGCAACTCAGCACAATATTAAAAAAAAAAAAAAAAGACTTGGGATGTGGCTTAGTGGTAAAGTGACCCTGGGTTCGTTGCTGAGTTTAAAAAAAACAAATTAATTTGCAAAGGTCAAGTGCAAATGAATTTGGTTCCTAGGAGTCCTTGAAGTCTGAGATATTCATGCTCATCTTGCCAGCATGCCGGGGAAAGTGTACCTAGGTTCAGGTTGTGTAGCTTAGTGTTTATATGCTTTAGCTAATCACTTTTGCAGATGATTGTATTAATTCTCCATTTAGAGCCTGTTTACTGGCGCTTAAAAGTTTGGCTTCTATGTAAGTAATGTGATAGCAAGTACTGGAACTATTGCATAAGAGTCCAGATTGGGTATGAAGTCCAGAGTAACACCTGAGGACAGCCAGACTTGGGGATATGCTGGCAGCCTTGATTCAATGCAAATCTGGTCTGTTCTGGTTTGTTTTCTGTTTATAAGGCTGCATGTGTCTTGACTACTCTCCTGGGAGATTGAAAGTTAAAATCCTTGTTTTATAATTAGGCAATGTTAAAATCATTGTCAATTATAATAGAGTCAACATAAAAGATGTGTTTCGTGGCTCTGTGTTCACAAGCAGAGGAGGTGAGTATGCTTGCTGGCTGGTGTCTCTGCCTCACTCCCCACCCACGTGTGGATGTTGAGTTGCTTCTCAGGTCATTAAGAAAGCAGAGACCTAAAAGGGTTATTGGTAAAAACAGGATTGAAGCTGGGCGTGGTGGCGCACGCCTATAATACCAGCACTTTGGGAGGCTGAAACAGGAGAATCTTGAGTTCAAAACCAGCCTCAGCAAGGGCGAGGCGCTAAGCAACTCAGTGAAACCCTGTCTCTACATAAAATGCAAAATAGGGCTAGAGATGTGGCTCAGTGGTTGAGTACCCCTGAATTCAATTCCCGGTACAAAAACAACAACAACAACAACAACAACAAAACAAGATTGAAATGGTTGCCCAATGACCCAGGGATTGCACAAGGTCAGACTTGTCCTCAAAATGGTGAACCTTTTCTTTGTTAATGCCCACTCTGTACAATTCCAAATTAAATCCCTTTCTTGGGCCTTCTATAGTTTCAGTGACAGCAGAAGAACACCGTTCCTCAAGCCCAGTTAACATGGTTGATTGGTTTGTGATTGTGTGACATTTTATCTCTGTGTTCTTTCAAGATTTTTAAACTTGCAAGACGATAGCAAACCTTGCAAAGCACCATGGCCTACCTTCCCTGCTGATTACGAGTCTGTCTCTTTAGTAGTGTTAAAATAATATTGTCAGAGAAATGTTTTCCTCCAAATGGAAATCTCACTTTTGATCCTTTAGTGGATAGTAAAAATAGTCTTATCAAATACTCAACAGTCTTAAAAATAGCTTCACATAATACCTCATTTTCATCGATGACAAACACTGAAGGTGCTGGCTGAGAATTCAAGGTTCTGATACCATCAGAGGATTAGGTTGGGCTGACAACTTCATATCTTCAGATTTTTATCCAAATCTGCTTCATAGGGAGGGAGGGATGTAGAAGCCTCAAGGTCACAATTTGCCTAGGGATTGGAATTTCTAGCCAACCCCAAAGTGTCCTTCCAGTGCTTTCTTTGCACAGATGTGAGCCACAAACTTGATTTACTTCATTAAAAGGTTGGATGACTTTTTAACCCCAACTTCTCAGTATTACTGGGATTTTTCAATTTAATTTCCTTGAACAGATTGTTATCAACACAGGTGTTTTGCCCTTCTTTGCCAAGCATGTTCAGGAATCTAAAGGAAACACTTAATATTTATGGACAGAACCAGTTTGTGCCTGCTCTTAATTTTTTCCCTCTTGATCAGAGTAGTTCCTCAGGCTCAGAAAACTTAAAAGGGGAAGGTACCATCCACAGTGAAGTAGGAAGATACCTTCTATCCCAGGACTTTACTAGATAGTATGTGTTATAGTTTGCGTGTGAGGTGCACCTCAACCCCCTTGCACCACGCGTTCGCCAAAAGTTCATGTTATGAAATACAGGAGTGCTTAGAAGTGAAAGGATTATCTTAGGAGAGCTGTAATCTAATCATGGGATTAATCCATTTGATGGATCCATTTGATTGCATTACTGGGTGGTGACTATAGGCAGGTGGAAGATGGTTGGAGGAAGTAGGTCACTGGGGGCATGGTCTTGGGGATTGTCTTTTGTCGCTGACTCTTTTCTCTCTTTCTGCTTTCTGGCTACCATGAGTTCAAAGCTTTTCTCCACCACTTCCTTCTGCCATGATGCTCTTCCTCACCTTGGGGCCAGAGCGATGCAGTTGGCCGACCATGGACTGAAAGTCTGAATGTGTACCCAAAATAAACTTTTCCTCCAATGTTCTTGTTTTAGGTATTTTGGTCACAGTGACAAAAAGCTGACTAATGCAGTACCCAATTTCCTGCACAAGAAATTCTATACTTCAACCGGAGCCTGTTAGGACTGCCTGGTTGCAATGAACTGTTACCTCATTTTGCCATACTTTCTGTTGTATTTCATACCTGAGGACGAAAAATACTGGTCCCTTGAACATTTTTTTGATTTTTTTTTTTCCTGCAGCTGAATCCTAACTTATATAGACTTCGAATTTTGGATGGCTTCTTATTTGCTCTTAAAACCCTCCCTATCTTCAAGGAGAATCTCAGAAACTACTTCCTTGCCTAAATGTTGCTAGAATTTGTTTCATGCCATTCTCCATTTTGATTTAATTATTGCATGCCCCTATAACTTTCCTTACTTGTTATTTTCGCACCGAAGTATAGGTGACTATTGAGTGGTGTGCTGTGGTGTGGTTTGCATACTGGTCTGTGAAATTTTTTTTTTTTTTTAATTGGGATTAAACCTGGGGTTCTTAACCACTGAAGTATATCTCTTGCCCTTCTTATTTTTTATTTTAAGACAAGGTCTCTCTACATTGCTAAGGCTGGCATGGTACTTGTGATCCTCCTGCCTCAGCCTCCTGAATCACTGGGAATCCAGGCATGTGTCCTCACACCGAGATGGTTTGTGAAAGTCTTGAGGGTCAATGTTTGAGTCTCGTCTCACTCTTCTTGGAATGTCTGCTGGGCCTAATCTGGTGCCGCACGTAGAGAAGTTCTTCAATATATATTTGAAGCATTTTTAAGTGTCTCTATGGAATATTAGAAATAACAGTTCTTCTAAGTCAATAAGTAATAAAGTGTTTACTTGTAGCTTTATTGTACAAAGATCCATACCAGCACCGCCCAATAGAACTCTTTCATGAAGGAAATGTTCCATTCGATGCTAACACCATAGCCACTGGACACATAGAATCATCGAGAACATTCAATATGGCTAGTGTAGCTGAGGAACTGAATTTACTTTCATTTAATTAAATTTGAATACCCACATGCAGCTAGTGGCTACCATGTTAGTGAAGGCGGTGAAATAAGCTTTTTCAATGTTGATCTTTTCCTCCTTTATTTCAGTAATCTTTATGAAGCACCTGTTAGGTGGCAATCCATTTTCTAGGCCCTGGGGGTACCAAGAAGCATTGGTTCACTCCAGAACTGGGGGGATGTTCACAGTTCTGTAGGGGGACTGCCAAGATTCCGTCACTATTACCACCGGATGGTAAATGTAGTGCTGTCAGGATGAGCAGGCAGTTTGGGAGACGTAGAAGAGGCTGGTTTAAAGCCAAGGATTTTTTGCAGCACAAACCTCGGAATTGAGGGGCATGTCAGGACAGGTCAAGGGTCTAAACAGAAAAGAGTAAACATAGTTTATTGGCCCTGGTGGGAGAGGTCATTAGCTATAGTTTGTGAAACATTGTAGGTAACAATCAAGTAACCGTTTGTTCTGAAGAAAGTCTCCTGTAAAAGAGCTTTGAATTGCTAATGCTTTGTCCAGTGCAAATACATAAATTCCTATTTGTGCAGCGTTTGATTCTCAGCCAAACGCTTAAATATACAGGGTTTCACCAACAGGTATATCTTACAGTTGGCTCTCCAGTGTTTAGTGCCATACCTGTCATGTGCAAGTTACAAAGGAAATGTTCATTCCTTCATTCCTAGAGCAAATACTTCCTGTCCTACTCATGGCACTGCAGCTCCACTGGAGAGTGTGACCCATTTGGTCCCTGCTGACATGACACACATCTCACTAGAGGCAGTCAGGCAAGAAACTAATGGAACACTGTCAGCTTTGAGTCACTGTGACGTAAAGACCTGATAATAACAACTGGGAGGAGGAAAAGTTTATTTTGGCTCACAGTTTCAGAGGTTCAATCTATGGTTGGCCAGCTCCAGTGTTCTTGCCTCAAGGTCAGGCAGAACATCATGGCAGAAGGGCATAGCGGAGGAACACAGCTCAGCACGTGGCCACTAGGAAGGAGAGAGAGCTCCGCTCACCAGGGACAAAATTATAAACTTGGAGGAAATGCCCCCAGTGATCTAACCCGTTTAGCTACACCCTACCTGCTCAGAGTTACCACCCAGTTAATCCATATAAGTGGTAAGCCTGAAGCTCCCCAAATTGAATCTTTTCACCTCTGAACTTTCTTGCATTGTCTCACAAGTGAGCTTTTGGGCAACACCTCATATCTAAACCATAACAAATACATCGGTGGGTAAAACTTATGTATCATAGCTGTGAAGGGAATGAATGGGTCTGTGATAGGTGGCAGCCTTAGGGATCAGTTTTAGATGATGATGAGGGAAGGTCCCATAGTCACGTGGTCAATCAAGGGGAGAGAATTCCAGACAGAGGGCATGGCAAGTATTAAATCTTGGCCACGGTGGAGGAGGTCATTTGGTACAGGTTTGTGAAACATGGCAGGCGGCAATTAAATGACCTATAATCCACTGTTGGTTCTAAAGAAAGTCTTCTGTAAGAGACAGAGCTCTGAAATCCATTACTTTCTCCAGTTCTGTGACTCTCAGCCAAATGCTATTATTCAGGGATTCACAAAAAGCTGTGTTTATCTTATAATTGCGACCACCATGGCCACATCTAAAACCTTTAGGGAAAGTACATGAAATGTTCTAGCATTTGAAGACCCAGAAGGCTGGAGTGAAGTGAGGGAAAGGGAATAGGGTGAGATGAGGTCTGAGAAGGGAGAGGAAGGGGAAGGAATGATCTAGATCATGCAGAACCTTGGAGGATATACTCAAGAAAATGCTAAGGTTGATAAGCAGTTATTCAAGGTAAGTACCAGTATTTGCATTCATTTCAAGGATGTTATACACATGGGCACTCCTTCTGAAGGAGGAAAGTTTGTAAAGTTCTAGTTCATCTGAGAAGTTACTGACCACTTCTTATGGCTTGTCCCATTGCTGTTTTGAGGTCCTCTCATTTTGGCCATAGTTTAAAATCCATTAGGAAACTGCAGAGTTCTGTGCTCTCCTGGGAGTGCTTGAAGCTAAGTAGACTGGGGAACATCTGATGAATCCTTGGAAAGATGAAAGTGGAGGGGATAATGCTGCACAAGTAGGTTTTGACTCAAGGTCTAATTTTAAGAGTGAGCCTCCCTGTGAGAGGGAGTAATTGGCCAGAAGAGTGTGATTGCTCCTAATTGCCTTCCTAATTACACATGCTGGTGTTGGGGGCCGGAGGCTTGGTGCTTGGCACTGTACATCACAGTTGACTTGTCCCTGGAGAGCTGGGACTAAAATATCTCCCAAGGATGAGTCTATTTTCGCAACCCTTCAGCCATTGGAGAGGTAGGTAGAGATTGAGGAATGGAGGTTATGTAAATATTCTTTCACAGGTATGCACCATCGGACTCAGAGTAGACATCCCATCAAACCTTCTAGCATTGGGAATGGTGACTTCTCTTGTTTTAGCCCTTGCTCAGGATCACTAGGGTATACCCCACCTCCAGATAGCATATATTGTTACTTCCTTACCCATCTTTACATTTCAATATCATTGTTGTGCCTGCTATCCGTACTCTGGAAAAAAAAATAGGAACCTGCATCTGGTAGTCTAGGAAAGCTGGGTGATTCATATCCCTTGAATAGTAATTGATCAGAGTCGGAAATCACTCACTTCCCTACTACTATGGATTGGATCTGAGGTGTCCCCCAAAATTCCTGTGTTAATGCAGGGATGTTTAGAGGTGAAGTGATGGGTCAGTGAGGGCTCCAATGTAATCATTTCACCTTAGTCTGAATGTACAGGTGGCAAGGGTAGAATGGTGGGGCATGGCTGGAGGAGGTGGGTCACTAAGAGGTGTGTCCTGGAAGGGTGCATCTTCCCTTGGTTCTCTTTCTGCCTCCCAATCCTTCCATGAGCTAAACAGCTGTCCTCTGTGGGACCTTCCCACCATGATGTTCTGCCTCACCTGTGCCCCGAGCAATGGAGTGGGTCCTGTGTGCCCTGAGTCCTCTGAAACCTTGAGCCCAAATCAACTTTTCTTCTTTTAAGTTGTTCTTGTGTGGTGTGTTGGTCACAGCAGTGAAAAAGCTGACTGGAACTCCTACCTTGTCTTCCCCACCCCTGTTGTTTTCTGGGTCATCTCCTGAATCACTTGAATCTTTGTCTCAGGCCCTGTTTGGGGGGAACCCAGACTAAGGTGCTCTACCTCAAGAAAAGATGATACAAGAGCTTAATGGGCCACAATGCTTTATTGACAGACTTGGAAGTCACATGTGAAGCCTAAGTATGTTTCTCTGAATAGGACAGTCAGGCTTTATAAGTAAGATATAATCAAGTGGTGACAAGTGGCTTGAAATCAGTCATTTAATCAGCACCTCTGGGTAATGATGATCACCTTTTCTTGTTTGTGACGTGGATTCTTTTATGAAGGTGGAAAAAAATATCTGAATCTTGAGTCGGGGACAGGTGGATACTTACATGCTCAGTGAAAATTTGGGGAATGCTTAATGAAGCCATTGTGCGTTTATGCATGGAACTAAATCTCTGGTAAACTGGAATTGTCTCCAACAGTGGGCTGCGTTTGCTCTACAGATATTTTGTTTATGGATCAGAATTCCTAATGTCTTAGAATCAGTTTCCCATATTTAAAAATTGAATTTCAATTTAAAAGCTCAATATTAAAATCTTCTGTTAAAATCCCTGTGCACATTTTCTTAAGGGAGATAAAAGTCATACAGTAGAACAATAGGGAGTACTTTCTGCATGTCCTCAATATCCTACTCAGTCCCTTCTGCTCAGCAATATGTTGAAGTCTGCCATTCATACTATCTGCCTGGCCCCCTGAGACAGTAGAATTTGCATCTGTGATCTCAGAATTTGTTTTCAGTTCATTAACTCTTTGAAAAACTTAATTCTTAGGTCCTTCTGCCAATTAGGTTTAAATATGAAGATAAAAGATCTTTGGAATTAAAATGTGAGCCTATGTCCATCCTTTTTATTGTGGAGGATAGTCTACTTGATGGAGTGATATTAGAAATTAATGGGATTTTGTTAACCAAACATGGATTAGCTTAGAGCTGTCCCCAACCATGCCCTCAGAGGGAATGGGGAGGAAATTTTATAATTATGTAGTTCTTAGAGTATCTGACTTGGGTCTCCTTAGTTATGTTAGCTAACTTCAGATGGTGAGGAGTGTCTGATGAAATGTTGAGGGGACACATGGATTTGAAAAGGATTTGGGTAGGAAAGGCTCAGTGGTGATCTCTGTAGGAGGAAGGATGCCCTGTGGCTGTACCTGGTGTGGAATTCAGTATGGATTCCTCAGCTTTCATCCTCATTTAATAAGTTCATAAACCTTAGCAGCAGAAGAGCTAATGAATCTCGAATTGTTCCATATAAAATGATTTCAGTTATGTGCGCTTTTCAGATGAAATGTTGAAGGATGATGGGATATGAGCATTTAGTCAATTTTTCTAGAACTGTAATGATAGATAAGAACTCTAACTCCAGTTCGATGACTGTCTGATTGATGATTATTTCTAATCTATTTTTTTGAAACTTATGGGGAATACTCTGTTGTATGGATTGATGACTTCGAAACAGGCTCCTTCTCTTCTTGCATCATGAGTGAGTCCTCTGCTGAACAAAATTGTGTTCATGACCCTGGTATGCTTCTTACCAAGCATAACACTAATTCTGACTGTAGTTAAGCAGTTGATTTTCAGTTGAACTCTTATTCAGTAATGTCAGTTACTGAATGAACTGAGTATATTATGCAATTAATTATTTTTCCTCTATTTCTTAATAAACATGATTTTAATCTATCAGAGCTTCTGCTGAGCCCTTGATTGCCAGTAGTACCTCACTGAACGAGCATCATCCCAGCCCTAAGCAAAGTAAGGCAGTGAGTAGTTACTTTATTTTGGCTCCCTGTGATATTGGGAAACACCACTGTAGAGTTCCAGTATAATTTAGAACTGAGCCACTTCTTGTTTCCATCTTTCTTTGATGTTCATTAAAACTTGTGTTAAAGCTGGGTGTGATAATACTTATCTGGAATCCCAGGGACTCAGGAAGCTAAGGCAGGAGAATTGCAAGTTTGAGACCAGCTTGGACAACTTAGTGAGACCCTGTCTCAAAAATAAAAAAGGGTCTCTGTTCACCTCGTTGATAATTTCTTTTGCTGAGAGGAAGCTTTTTAGTTTAAGTCCATCCCATTTATTGATTCTTGCTTTTATTTCTTATGTTATAGGAGTCTTGTTAAGGAATTTGGGGCCTAATCCAACGTGATGAAGATTTGGACCTACTTTCTCCTCAATTAGCCACAGGGTCTCTGGTCTAATTCCTAGGTCTTTGATCCACTTTTGAGTTGAGTGTTGTGCATGGTGAGAGATAGGGGTTTAGTTTCATTTTACTGCATATGAATTTCCAGTTTTCCCAGCACCATTTGTTGAAAAGGCTATCTTTTCTCCAGTGTATGTTTTTGGCACCTTTGTCTAGTATGAGATAGCTGTATTTATGTGTATTACTCTCTGTGACTTCTATTCTGTACCATTGGTCTACATGTCTGTTTTGGTGCCAGTACCCTGCCGTTTTTGTTACTATTGCTTTGTAGTCAAGTTTAAGGTCTGGTATTGTGATGCCTCCTGCTTCACTCTTCTTGCTCAGGATTGCTTTGGCTATTCTGGGTCTCTTATTTTTCCAAATAAATTTCATGATTGCCTTTTCTATTTCTATAAGAAAGGCCTTTGGGATTTTAATTGGGATTGCATTGAATCTGTATAGTGCTTTGGGTAGTATGGCCATTTTAATAATATTGATTCTGCCTATCCAAGAGCATGGGAGGTCTTTCCATCTTCTAAGATCATCTTTAATTTCTTTCTTTAGTGTCTTGTAATTTTCATTGTAGAGGTCTTTCACCACTCTTGTTAGATTGATTCCCATGTATTTTATGTTTTTGGAGGCTATTGTGAATGGAGTAGTTTTCCCAATTTCTCTTTCAGAGGACTCGTTGCTAATGTATAGAAATGCATTTGATTCATGGATATTGATTTTATATCCTGCAGCTTTGCTGAATTCATTTATCAGTTCTAGAAGTTTTCTGGTGGAATTTTTTGGATCCACTAAGTATGGAATCATGTTGTCTGTGAATAATGATAGTTTGAGTTCTTCTTTTTCCTGTTTGTATCCCTTTAATATGTTTCGTCTAATTGCTCTGGCTAGAGTTTCAAGGGCTATATTGAATAAGAGTGGTGAGAGAGGGCATCCCTGTCTTGTTCCCGTTTTTAGAGGGAATGCTTCCAATTTTTCTCCATGTAGGATGATGTTGGCCTTAGGCTTAGCATAGATTGCTTTAACAATGTTGAGGTATGTGGTGAACAGAGAGCCTACATTCTGGGAGCAAATTTTTGCCACACGCACATCAGATAGAGCACTGATCTCCAGGATATATAAAGAACTCAAAAAACCTAACACCAAAAAAATAAACAACCCAATCAATAAATGGTCCAAGGAGCTGAATAGAAACCTCTCAGAAGAAGATATACAATCCATAAACAAATATATGAAGAAATGTTCAATGTCTCTAGCCATTAGAGAAATGCAAATCAAAACTACTTTCAGATTTCATCTCACCCCAGTCAGAATGGCAGCTATCCAAAATACCAGCAACAATAAGTGCTGGTGAGGATGTGGTAAAAAAGGCACACTCAAACATTGCTGGTGGGACTGCAAACTGGTACAACCAATCTGGAAAGCAGTATGGAGATTCCTTAAAAAACTTGGAATGGAACCACCATTTGATCCAGCTATTCCACTCCTTGGCCTATACCCTAAAGATTTAAAAACAGCATACTACAGTAACACAGCCACTTCAGTGTTTATAGCAGCACAATCCACAATTGCAAAACTGTGGAAGCAACCCAGATGCCCTTCAATAGATGAATGGATAAAGAAACTGTGGTACATATACACAATGGAATATTATTCAGCAATAAAAGAGAATAAAATTATGGCATTTGCAGGTAAATGGATGGAATTGGAGAAGATTATGCTAAGTGAAGTAAGCCAATCCCAAAAAACCAAATGCCGAATGTTCTCTCTGATTAGTGGATGTTGATACATAAGAGGGGTGGGAATGGGGAACATAGAAGAAATGGAGGAACTCTGGATGGGGCAGGGGGGAGGGAAAAGAGAAGGGGTGTAGTAAAGACGGTTGAATGAGATGGTCATCACTACCCTAGGTGCATGTATGAATTCACAAATGGTGTGACTCTATCTGGTTTGCAACCAGAGAAATGGAAACATTGAGTTCTATATATGTAGTATGACTTGAAATATTGATTTAAAAAAATAAAGGGCTGGAGATGTTGCTTGGTGGTTGAGCACCCCTGGGTTCAGTTCCCAGAAACCCCCTTGTCACTCCCACACACAAATGCAAACTGATGTTAAAGGTGAACTCACGGGGCTGGGGGCGTGGCTCAGTGGTAGAGCGCTTGCCTTGCACGCGTGAGGCACTGGGTTCGATCCTCAGCACCACATACAAAATACATACATAAATAAAAGAAAGGTTGTTCTAATAAATAAATAAATAAATAAAGGTGAACTCACTTAAAGTGAATGTGTCTCATCCAGCATCTCCTCAATCTTAGGTGCTGTTAGTTTTCCAGAATATCACTGAGGTAATTTGATGAACCTATCAGTGCTAATTTAATAATAGATGAAGACAATGCTCTATTCATCAGTTTAGTCATGTGTTAAATCTGTCCATAAATCAAATATGAACCTTCAAGGCTGCCTAATGTATCTAGCTGTGGCAAAACTTGGTTTGTATGAAAGACAAGTAGCGAGTAAATCTTTTCATCATTTGTCGACATGACAGTATGATGTGTACAGAGAAGAAGTTTGGTGAGCACCTAGATAAAAGTGTTGAGTGAGCCAGAAACTGAAGTTTTAAGGAAGGGAGAAAATGATGTTTAGTGAGGCAGCGTGGTCCCATGAGATAAATCCTAAAGGAAATAATGAAGCGGAATATGTAACCTAGTTGCCCTAGAACCTTTCTTGGCTGATGTGATGTTTAAAGATGAGGTTTTCTATCCAGCTGCTCTGTCTTCCCAGGTAATAAGTGCATGAGTATGGTTTTATTTCCTTTGTAATTTATTTTTTAAAGTATATTCATTTATTACTTATCTAGTTTGTCGTGCCAAGCACTCTCTTGGGTAGTAAAGGTCTTAGTGCGTTCACTGTGGTTCAGGTGGGAAAGACACAGGTGTCAGTCCACATCATGTTGTCATGTGATAGCTGCAGTGTTAGGGATTTGTATATGTTGTTGTGGGATCCAACCACATAGGACCCTCCCAGGGGGAGGCTTGGTAGACAGGGAAGACTTGCAGGAAGCATGCTGCTTGTGGCATTATGTTGCAGGTTGAGATTGACATCATATTGGGGTGGGGTGGTGGGGGTGGGAGAGCTTGTTCATGAAATCAACAAAGCCTGAGCAGGATATGGAGACCAGGATGGGTGTGGGTGTAGCTAACATTGGGAGGCCATGGGCAGGTCTTGGGCCCCAGAAAGCATTTGCTTTAGAAGAAGATGCTCTTGGGATGCCATGCAGGAGGCTCACTGTGGAGATACTCTGGACTATGTTTTGAACTTTGTAATAGAGAATTGTGCAAGGGACTGGTGCAATTGATTGAGTGGGTTATTTGGAGGTCATAACAGGAATTGCTGTTGGAAAGGCCCAGCTGGTCTATTTGAGTGTGGAGATTAGGGTGGGGAGGTGAGGATTTGGGATTGGTAGGATGACTGAAGAAGAACTGAGAGAGCAACACCCCCTGAGAAACACCAGGTTTTAAGGAGCTGAACAGGCAAGAGGAACTCACTTAGGGAAAGCTAGTGACAGGGAAATGTATCCAGTAAAGTCAGAGTATCTGGCGAGCCAAAAACTGGCATGGAAATTTTAAAGAGGACTTTAGTGGATGGGGTGAGTGAAGTCACATTCCCAGGAGCCTGCCCTTCCATTCCCAGCAGGTGATCTGACCCGCAGCACTGCACCTTGGCACCAGGGATGAGGTTGGGCAGTTAGATCAGGCAAGGACCACCTGTCAATCAACCAATGGTTTTTTCCTTCCTCCATTTTTTTAAATGATACATTTTATCTTAATATAAATACATTTTTGATTCTTCAGAGACATGTTTTTAACCTTGGGAATCTTGAGGTTTATTCCTGGAAGGAACACTGAGGCTGGGGAAATGGAGGCTGAATTAGATGCTGGCATATGCTTCTCTCTAAACTCCCCTGAGGCATGTGCTCTGTCTGGGTCATTGTTCGCTTTTAAGTTTCTTGTGCATGGCACTAGGAAATTAGGAGCCTGATAATTTCATTCAGTGACCATGATCTGTTTCTTCTGCTTTTCCATCTTTACGTGTAGAAGCAAATATCATTAACAACCAAAATGATCCATTTGCTCTCATTACGTGATACAATTCTTCTCAAGAATTTAGTATGCATATCCTTGACCTTTTTGGGAATTAAAAATTATCTTGCAAATTTACCTCTACATCTGTAATTTCTGTGGTGTGCTCAAGAACAGCTTAATAGTCTGAAAACGGATGAATTTAAAATTAGAGAGTTGAAGGTCGTCACCCAGCCGTGATAACTCAGCTAATGAAATATTCATTTCCAACTACAAAGTGGCACTGTATATCAATATGTTGTCACTGTCTGTCATCGTTACGTAGAGCGCAGGTATATTTATGCATTTATAAATAGCTAAGGGGAGAAAAAAGAGGCTAATTACATGCAGGAATGTTACAGAAATTTCCAGGGCCCTGCTTCTCAACGGCAACCACTAACCATATTTCCAAGCCACATTTGTGAATTAAGTATGGGTTCTGCACATTAACCTCTGGTGTATTTGGTTTTAGAAGGTTGCAATTACAGGGAGGACAATTCTTTTTTTTTTTTTTTAGGTCATGTCCACATCAGAGGTTTGTTTATACAAATGTAAAATGAAATGTGCAATGTAGCACTTACCTGGAGAAATTCAAACTAAAATCTCTGGTTTGAAAAATCCAGAACATTATAGAAGAGATATATGTTTATATAATTAGCTTTACCAATTAAGAATGAATCTACTTTAGCAAAAATCAATGTAATTATCCAGATAATTCTGGGTAATTAAAGTCCTTCTCACATCCATAGACCTTCATTAGCTGCGTGTGTCTGGTAACAGTCGATTTTTTGGTGTTAAATTAGCTTTATAATTTGTATTCGTCTTGCTCTATTTTGCCGGTGTAGACTGGGCTTCAGCTGATAGTACCTATTTGATCAATAGATAACCTCCGGGGAGAATATAAATTGGGAAGTAGAAAAGATTGGACATTGAATCAAAAGCATGAGGGTACTTATGGACACATTGCAGAATATAGGGTCTTTAGATCCATATACACATTAACCCCTTTGCAAAATTTATAAGAAACCTTGTAAACCGGGTTGAACGTATGTATACATAGGGTCATGAGAATAGCATTTCAGTGAACAGTCTGCCTTGATAGACACACACACACACTCACACACTCACGTGTACACACATACTTCTGGGGAAGCCGTGGCACTGTCACCCCGTACCTTCCCTTCCTTTAGTCCTGTCCTTCCCTGATGGAAATGGAAGGTAACCACCCTTCTCCCATCTGACTTTTTCTGTAGCCCCCTCAAAACCGAAAGTGACAGCCGCTGAATTCATAAATGAATGCCACCTTAAGTAAATGTCACATGTAAGTTTTCTAAAAGTCATATGTGCCTCTGGCTTTTTTTTCTTACCCTTCACTGTGGGATTTTTAAAGAAATCCACATTGTACCCCGCGAAGTGTGGCGGGTGGAGTAGGTGGTGTCAGATGTGTGTGTCATGGTGGTGGTTCAGAAATGAAAAGATTTGCCTTGGGCAATTGGCACTTCTCATTTGAGCTCCTGAAAATTTCATTTTGATCCCCCCCCCACTCCTTGACTGTTTCTAGCTTTCAATGGGAAAAAAGAATGCAGATTATAGGGTGGGTTTGCTTCATGGCATGGGAGCCCCTTGATCACAGCCAAACATAGCTGACTGTGAGCTGGCCTGCTGCCAAGAGCTGTAGAAGTCTTTCCTTATCACAGTTATGGCTCTCATGAGTGTGAAAGACCAACCTTTCCTGGTCACAGTTGTGGCTCTTTGTCTTTAGAGGCCTTTGAGAGAAACTTGAAAACAGATGGGCTGGTTATTATAATTACTGTAGGAATTCAAGGGTGGTTGGAGAGACAGGGTAGGGAAACATGAGGAAGTCAGAAAGAAATCGATTCTAAACCAGGGTGCATATCACTGGTAGTGTCAAGAACAGGCAGGCGTTTTATTTTTGAAAGAGAGAGAGAAAAAAGGCCCATTTTTACCTTTGCTGTCCTTCTATTTTTATTCTTATGTCTCATGATTTTATTTTTAAACACCAGAGATGACATATGTCTATCAAGTTTGGGGACTAATATATTTTAAAATAATTATTCTCTGTCTGATTAGATCATGTCGATTTAGAATATGCTAAAAACTGAAGAAAATTAGCATTGTGTCTTTGAAATGTCCCGCTGGGAATAGAAGCTGTATTCAATGTAACTGCTTAAAAGACAGGGAGAAAACAGGTGTGTTTGAATTCTTTCTGAATTATACCATGATCGTTCACATCTTACTACTGGCCTTTCTTTCTAATAAGCTAAGTGCACTTAGAATTTTTAACATTTATCCCAAAAGGGAAAATAGTGATCTAATATGCTGCTTCAAATATGCTTTATAACATAGACTAAAGAATCTTTAACATTTTCCTTTATAAGAATCTGGATCCTTTGTTTGAAAAAGAGGGAGAGAGAGTGTGATTGATTGGACAGGGGAGTGGTTACTGAGGATTGAACCCAGCGGTGCTTAACCATTGAGCCACATCCCCAGTCCTTTTTTTTAATAATTTAGACACAGGGTCTCCGTGAATTTCTTAGGGCCTTACCAAGTTGCTGAGGCTGGTTTTAAACTTGAGATCCTCCTGCCTCACCCTCCTGAGCTGCTGGGATCACAGGTATATGCTGCTGTGCTCGGCTGGAGAGATTGATCTTTAACCTAAGAAACAAATGCCTTGTGGAGTTGAACTTATTAGCACATTTTGTCCCATCATCTCAGAGGCAGAACACCTATAAAAATGTAAATAAAATATGTAATACTTAGTATTATATGGTATATAATCATAAAATTACAATATTAATACATACAACCTCTAGATTGTGATTTCCAACCTATTTTAAATCGCACCCATGTCAATTTTGTTGAAATATTCACAGAATCGAAAACTTGGGACTTCAGTAAGTTAACTTCATCCATGTCCCCTCTTCCCCCTAGTAAGGTGATTGGTTAAGAAGGAATATGGCAATGAATAATTTCTGGTGGCTTCTTAGTGTTCATTTGTGTTTTCCAAGGATGGCTAAAGTTAAGGAAAATTACTTTGGAAAGGATCCAACAATATGAAAAACACCATACTTAGGTTTGCTGAATTATTTTCAGTTCCTTTTTTGCCTTTTTTTCTGAATGCATTTAAGGCAGCTCTGTCAAAATTATGTTGATCCTGCTAGAGAAACTTCCCTGTGATTAGTGTTGGTGGCTGGATCGTCTCGCCAGTGTTGGAGAGGTGGATCTCTAGTGACATCCTTCTTGTTCCCTTTTTGGTGGGCTGTGACCCCAAGTGCCCCTGAGTAACAGGGACAGCACAGATAGGAGCTCCATCAGCACAATCTGCTTGATTAGGCCCTTCTAGAAGGCTCCTCTGACTCCATCACTGACCCTGTGAACATTCAGTGTCTCCCTTTGTCCGTTCTGCACTTTAATGTCCATTCCTGATTTTCTGAAAGCCTGTAATTTCAGTACGAGGAACATTATATCTCAGTAGTTCCCGTGGAGTTGTTAAAGTCAATTTGTTCTTCGAAACTTCTTAAAAGTCCAATTTATTGACTTGATAGGCTGTAAAGCTGTTTCCCTTCATTAAGAGAATTACCTTCTTAGCCAGGCAGGCACTTGTGGCCAGGTTGGCTTTCATGATCATTCTCTTTACCCAGTGACGTTAACTTAAAATTCTCGAAATGAGGTCACCTGTTCCCCAAAGATCTCATCTCAATGGCCGTTCTTTTGTTTTGAAGTTGTAGCTCAACGTTGGGGGGACTACCAGCTTGTGAGTTGGCCCTGAGAAAAAGATTGATATGCAAAATGTCCAGGACAGAGGCTCCAGGTTTGAGAGTTACCTATTGCTTGCTTCTTCCTCTGTCCTCAGGATTAGCCATGTTGGTCCACTTCTGTCTACACCCAAGTGTCACAATGATTTATTCCCAGGGTTCCGACTGCGGTTTCCAGCTTCAGGGTGCACTACACGGAGCCTTGTGAGTATCAAGGCAGGGAGATACACTTCACTCTTGGCTACCAGAAAGAAATTCAGGCCCCTAGGACTATGAGATTTATAATAAATGTTTTTTAACTGTATCAACTAGAGCACATGGGATTTTACAGAGTGAACTAATTATATTGAGATTGTTATCCAAACATTAAAGTTTGTACTAGACAATACACAAACGTTTTATCAACATGCTACAAGATTCACTAGCCGGTCTAACAGCTATCCCCTCATTGAAGTCATCACGAGTGCCTTTGACATGTCGAGATTCCTGTCGCAACTGTAAAGTGACTTCAAATGAGGACCAGTTCTCAAGTTCTGCTAATAGTACTTTGCTTGTTCCTACATTTATAATCGGAGGAAATGCTAAATGTTACCTTCAATAACCTATTTGAAGTTAAGAAAGAAATTAGTCAGTCAACCTCAAATAGGTTATTGGAGATAAAGACTAATTTCTTTCTTATTGCAAGTTCATAGACCACTGGAATTTTAACTGCGGTTTGTCCTAGATCAGGAGGCACAACCTTTTTCTGTAAAGGGAAGGTGGTAAATATTTCCAGCTTTTTGCATTTATTAAACTCGACACCATGAAAGCAGCCTTAGACAGTACCTAATTGATCGGTCAGAGCTGTGTTCTAATAAAACTTTATTTAGAATTACAGACACTGGCTCGGACTTGGCTCTTGGGTTATAGTTTGCTGACCTTTTTGTTAGGTGAAAGTTGTTCTTGCGAAGACTTGTTTCATATCCTGATTGGCAAATGCTCAATTTGGGCCTTACTCATTGTTGCTGTTTCTTTTTAGTTTGCTTAGGCCTCTCAGGTTTGGAAGCTGACACTGTTTTCAAATTATGCTTAATTTAAAAAGCTTTGTTACTTAAGGACTCATACACCTGGTCTCTTAGAATAGAAAGATGATTATGACTGATTCTCTAACCTTTCAGAGCCTCACACTAGTTGTGTAGACCAACACAGAAATGGTATTTGTAAGTAAATAGATTGTTATCATCGCTATAATAGTTAAGCATAAAATGTTACTGAAACAATGAGGAGCCCCCAAATGCCACATTCTTCTTGATGACATTCCTCTGTACTTTGCATTCAGTACTTTTAATGGAAAAGTGTTTTTTCTTTTTTTCTTTCTATGACCTGATACATCAGATACACCTGATCATCATGTCTATATTTAGGTATTTTATTTGAATGGGCAAAAGGCTCAGAAATTATCATTGTTTAGATTGTGATAATAGAAATTTATTTGCAGAAAATCGTGGATGTCCTTTTTCAAATGAGTTGACCCTTATTTTAAGCTTCTGTTGTTGGATAGATGATAAAGATAATGCTTAAAAACCTAGTCTTCTAACCTCGGGGGTGTAGATTTTGTTCATGGAGTGAGTTTTTGCAACTGGTATGTCCTTCCCTGATCTAGTCCTGCACATCATATTATAAAGGATTTCATTTCCAGCTCTAGGTACCATCGAGGTGAGCATGCCCAATGGGTCTTGTTTCCTTGTTTCTTCCAATAGATGATGCCTTCCCCCATGATGATGCCTTCCTCCGTGAATGGCACTTCTGGCTCATGATGTGTCCATAGGCTGTAGCTGAGCTCAGTGGGGTAGACTGCTGTGTTCACTTAATTGTGTGTCATGGGCACTGGAACGCAAAGGGCGGCTGCCCTCTCCCATGTCATGCCTGCACAGGGGGAACCCTGAGAATTTCTTATATTTTTCATAATTTACAGAATCTTTACCTGCTGATGTTTACTGCTTGCTGGTAGATTCTTAGGGTCATTGACTTCTTCCCTTCTCCCATTTTGTCCCCTCCTTAATCAAGCATCAGGGACATAGGAGAGCCATCTTGTGTTTGTAACTGTCTCAGTCACCTATTAATTATAAATTTGCAGTTCAAAAAAAGCATTTCAGGCTTAAAATCAAACTTGATGACAAAACTGAAACTAGGTGCTATTTTGCCGAAAACATCAATATTGAATTTCTTGGGACTTACAGAGCTGAATTAAGACATGAACTGGGCGAGGTGGCGCAGGCCTTTAATTCCAGTGATTCAGGAGACAGAGGCAGGAGGATCGAAAATTTGAGGCCAGCCTCAGCAATTTAGCAAGACCCTGTCCCAAAATTTAAAAAAAGGGGGCTACGGATGTGGCTCACTTGTAAAGAAGCACCACTGGGCTCAATCCTCAGTACAAAAAATAAAGAAAAACCGTCGTGGAGAACACAGTTGCGGTGGGTGTTTTGCTGACCTTAATGGGTAACATATCCTTTTGCTTTTGGCTAAGTTTATATGTAAGGTTCTAAACATAACTTTCCTTACATAGGCACATGCCAAAATGCTGGAACAGAACCTTTATAGTTATTTACTTTGCCCTTGGTTCACAAAATAGCATTGCCTAAACCCCACAAAACAACTTCTCATATTATTGCTTAATTTAAAAAGCCTTGTTACTTGAGGACTCATATACCTGGTCTCTTAGAATAGAAAGGTGATACCTTCCCCCATGAACTTCTCAGTCCTAGGATCATTTTCATCTCTAAAATTCTTTGGTGTCTTTGAATATTTGGGGAGGGAGGATAAATTTTTCACTAAATCATGTATTCACATCAAGATTTAGTTATTTCATCTAGGAAAGTACATCTGAATAAGTCATTCATCTCTGTCATAGGTTGGTGATTGATTTGTTGAACTGTCTTTAAAAGTCAATACAATAAAGTATATGTAAAATCAGATTTTTTTGATGTATTGTATATCACCAAGTGTATCCTTGGTTAAAATGGATTATAGGGCCTGGGGATGTAGCTCAGCGGTAGTGCGCCTACCTAGCATAAGTAAGGCCCCTGGTTCAATCCCCAGCACCACACACACCTCAGATAAAATGAATTACAAATTGATACATTTTTCCCCTTTTACTGTGTTAAGATAAGACTTTGGCCATCCATTTAAAAAGATAGTCTAATCAATGGTTGTCATGTTGCTAAATGACAGAGAAGAGTGGTGTCTTTTTTTTATTTGACTTGACTTCTCCACATATATTTATACATAATTGGTTTTGAGCTGGTAGATCTCAAGCTTCAAGGACAGGTTTGGGAAGCTAGAAACCATAGTTTCTCAGTGGGCAGGAAAGACACAGCCAACATTTGCCTTGGGTACTTAGAAAGTGTTATTTCTTAGATTCATAACTCAGGCTCACTCCACTGGAGACTGGGAAATACCTCCCACTTGCAAAGATGGGTTGCCAGAGACATGGTGTTCCAGCCTTTGATTCCACATCTCCAAGTGACTTTAGGAACAGAAAGTCACCCATGATCCGGTGACTTAGATCACCTGTTTGAGGCCAAGGTTGGTGATGTATTTGTAATAGTTTTAGGTTCCCAAACCTGCTCTATTTGTAACAAAATTATTTTAAATACTGAATGACTGTTGGGCACATTGTAAGTCTTTGTGCTGAATGTGACTTTTTTTTAAGGCGCTTTCTTGCTTTCAGAGGTAAAGTACCAGGCTTCAGATACAGCTGGTTCCAGGGGCTGAGATGGTATCATCATGACTCATAATCCTTTTTTTTTTTTTTTTTTTTTTTTTTTTTTTTTTTTTTTTTTTTTTTTTTTGCCTTTTAGGCTAACACAGTAATTAATGCTTGTCACGCTTGTTGCTAAAGTATTAATGAAACAGGGAGAGAGAGTGGTGTATTCTTTATTCATGAATTATCTAGGAACATATGTCTGAATAAGCCATACATTTCTGTCATAGGTAGGTGGTTGATTTATTGACACATCTATGAAAATAGGTAAGATAAAGTATTTGTAAATTCAGATTTTTTTGACCTATTGTGTATTAGCAAGGATATTCTTGGTTAAAATGAAGTTTTAGGGTTGCAGATTCTTTGTATACATTTCATCTCACTTTTTAGGTTTTGGTAATGATTCTTTAACTTTAAATGCCTTGTGGCTGCACAGGAAGTATAAGGTCTGTTGAATGGTTGTGACTATTGGACAGATCAGGATATTAATTCATAGTCCCACAGTTTCTCAGGTTTGTTGCTGGTCCTTATTCTTCAAGGCCCAAGGAGGGCTGTCCATCATAGTGACTATAGCAGGAGCTGAGCACTTACCTTGTCCTGTCTCTCCCATAATTGGGTGTGTGACATGGGATTTTTGGAATACCTAGCCACAAGTGTGGTTTCAGGACTGGTCATGCATCTTGGTAAGGATAACCAGCTGCTTCTCTGAGTTTGCTAATCCCCTTAAATAGAGAATGTATCCTCTTAAGAATTTACTTTTCTTAGCACTTTGCTAGGCTGAGGCAGGAGGATCTTGAGTTCAAAGCCAGCCTTAGCAATGGTGAGGTGTTAAGCAACTCAGTGAGACCCTGTCTCTACATAAAACACAAAATAGGGTTGGAGATTTGGCTCAGTGGTCGAGTGCCCCTGAGTTCAATCCCCAGTACCAGGCAGGAAAAAAAGAAGAAGAATTTATTTCTCAGCCAAAGGAGAGTAGGGCTTTGTGACAGCAGCCTATTTGCCTAAAAGGCCAAAACAGAACCAAAGTCATGATGATGCCACCTGGAACCAGCTGTGCCTGCTGGTTTTTTTGTACTTTAAACTTCAGTGTTTAAATTGACCAGCTATTTTTTTCTCTTCTGTATATTTTTGACTATGTTTTCTCAAAAGACAAAGTAACATACTGGGGAAGTGGGCAGAAAATACTTCTGTACAAAAAACAAACCACTGTTGACTAGCTCAAAGCCTTAACTTACAGAATAACAGGAGTCTAGATGCAGAGTTTGGGATGCTGTCTGCTTGTCTTTATTTTTTCTCTCCCAGCCCTTGCCACCACCCCTTGTTTGTCTACTTTTAGCTATAAAGAACAAAATGAATTCCAATACTGGTTAGTTTGTGAAGAAGAAAAGGAGAGGATCAGCTGTTCTGTATCTCCCCGCCACACGGAAATAAACATCGCCTCAGTTATTCAGTTACAGCTAATCTGCTGTTTTTCCATGGCATGTTGAAGTTGTTTCCACCAGATCTTGTTGGAGCAAACTGATTTTGCCATGCAGGAGGTGATATTCCTGGAAGTGGGTCACGTGGCAGGTTTGCTGTATCTACTTACATCTAGCTGGAGGCTTACCTCTCTCTCCTGTTTGCCCAGCTCTGAAGATCCTTTTACATTAAAGCTTTTATCTTCTAAATCTCATTTTTCCGCCACTTTCCTGTTTCCCATCCCAGCCGCTACTTTATAAAAATCAGAATGGCATTTATCACGATTAGTTATTATGGCTTGTAGTTGGGTGTCCTTCAAAGGATGTGTTAGAATTACTATTATTTTTAAAATTCTCCTTGTCTTTATTTTCCTGTTGCCATCTGTTCTTTCAAAAATTCTCAGATTGTTTACAGTTTCAGTTTTTCCCTCCATACATTTTCCTGGCATTTGGCTCTCCTTTTCTGACACGATAGGTCAGGCTTTTAGAAATCTGGCCCCTGTGTAATTTGACTTTTTTCCTTAGTCAACACACCGCCTATGCCTTCAGAAATCTTTCATCTCTTAGGTCTTCGAGCAGATGTTAACTGTTTAAATATTTTGTTGTTTTGGTGTAAAGAAAATTGAAATATAAGCCGTCAGTGATAGCATGCGTTGCTTATACCAGAGCAGATTGCTGCTTACCAGTGGAATATGCAAACGTCTTTAAAACATGGAACATTCCCTTATGCATTTTAACCATCTACAGGTTGTGTGCTCTGCAAAGTGAGCGAATGCTCCAGGTTACAATGAAGGTTTTTGTTGAGCCTGGAAATGGGCATTTTAATTCTCTGAATTTTTTTTTTTTTTTTTTTTGTGCTAGGGGTTGAACCCTGGGGTGCTTAACCACTGAGCCACATCTCAGGCTCTATTTTACTTAGAGACAAGGTCTTACTAAGTTGCTGAGGCTGGCTTCGAACTTGTGATTCTTTTGCCTCAGCCTCTGAGCCGCTGGGATTACATTTGTGTGCCACCGTGCCAGGCTGTGAATTGGTTTTCAGTGGTGGGATCTTACCTTGGAGTAGACTCTTCCTTAAGTATGTGGATGAGAAGGCCGTGGTTGTGTGTCCGTGTGTGTGTTACACTCTAATTTCTGGTTCACATTTGATCAGTGGTGGCATTGGGACTCCTGTGGCCATCACATCGGTGGCTAAAATAAATGAATAGGAAGCTGGTGGTATTGTAAAGTTCACTAGGAATGTTCCATCACACTTAGCCGCGGTAATAGCAGCTGTGGTATTAATGAACAAATTAATCGCATGCTTAGCATATATTGCTGATCCTGTCACGAATGTTTTATCTAGTCTTTCAGCCAGCCCTGGGTGTCTATCCCTATGGTGTTCCCATTTTATAGATGAGGGGACTAAGGCTCAGAATAATTAAGCAGATTTCCTAGCATCATAGGGCTGGTTTATAATGGAGTTTGCAGTCCAGCTTTCTACTTATGGGCTTGACCTCTGGTGAAGGGCTTTGTAAGAGTTCAGGCAACAAACATCAAAACGATGCCTATTTATTTTTTCCCAGCTGTAAATGTAGACAGGAACAGTATCTATCTGAGTTGAGAGGTTAAATGACAGAATGCAGATGCCTGGCTGGTAAGTGGTCAGTAAATAATCAGCTGCTGTTATTTTTGAAGCTATCGATTACTGTTACACCGTGGAACTTTAGGTGTTACCATGCTTATTGCCTCCATTATGAAGGGGGTCTCTGGACAGTAAAAGTTCATTACGGTGTTGAGTGTAATCATGTCTTTGGGTATATGATGCTTCACTACCTCTGTCTTACATGATGTATTAAATAATTGAAGAACAGCAGGTATCTCCTTCACTTTATTCAGATTTCATCAGTGGTGCGTTTCTCAACCAGCCAAAATGAGGAGAAATTTGTAGCTCAGGCCCTCAAGTTGAAAGTGGACATTAATATTAGCCAATTCCCTTTAATAATCATCACATTAAATTTGATGACTAGAGGGGACGTCCTCATAGCTTATAACCAGGAGGTAATGTATGCGGGAGACAAGGGAGCCTTCCCCAAATGCTAACTCTTGAGCAAGATTTAAAAGACAGATGACCCAGGAGGCCCAGGGTGGGTTTGCGGGCCCTCTAGTCTACACTCAGTAACTGCTGGTAGGTCTCCTGAATACTTGTGGCCTTTTATTCTTGCCTGCAGAAAGAAGGTGTTAGAAACCCATTCTGGAGCAAAGATTATTGACACTTTTTCTTCTACATGATTCAGAACAAGAGGACTCTGATAAATAATGGCTCTGACATTGAGGTTATTAAATAGGTGTCCTTGAATCTTGCATACAGTAGGGTTGATAGTTACCTGGACAAGGGTCTGGGTGGGCAGAGCTTGGTTCCTGGAGGACATGGAAGCTGCGTAGAAGAGAGGGAATCTTGCATAGCACTCAGGGCAGGTCTAGGGGGGTCAGTAAGAACCAGAGGACAGCATGGGGAACAGGGGATAGCTCCGTGGCACTTTTGGCCTGGTGAGCATCTTCCCTCTGCTTTCTCCTAGTCTTCCTCCTTTTCTCTGTGTTCAGATCAAAGGTGACAAGCTAGTGAGTAATCCAAAGTGCAGCCCCTCCCCAGGACTCTGGCCTTCCTTGGTCACCTTGTTTGTGTTGTTGCCATTAATTGGTTTATTTTCTCCCTTCTTAGATACTGAAGCAAGGATTTTGTGTGTCTTCCCTATCTCTTAACCCATGGCAAGATACTAACCCATGGTAGATACTAAGTTCCCCAAACCATTTAGAGCATGAGCACCAATTACTGTCTTACTCCATAGTTACAAAATATTGTCTTCATCTTCTTCTCCCAGAGGAAGGAATTAGTTGCGGGATCCAACTCCATAAGCTTGAAGATAAGAAATCCAGGGAAGGTCTGTAGGAAAATGTGTATGTAGCCCACTGTCCTGAATGTCAGGTTCTTATAGCCCGGGAGCAGGGGAGCCCTCTTCTTCCCCCCAGGGGTCCAGATGGCCATTGTCTGGGAAATACAGAAAGGGTGTTTATTGGGCCATGGGATTCCTTGGAGGCTTCAAGGAGTTAGCAGATTTTATTGACACCAAATAGTTGTTTTTCTTTATGTTACCATCACTGAAATCAGGATGTAGTTTTCATTTTGTCAAGTTTAGAAATGGTTTTATATTTTACATATTTAAACATTGAAATTGGGACAAATCTTACCAGTAATGGCGGAACTCTTCAAATAAGGTAATTGGGGCAGGCCAGGTATGGTTGAGGACAGATGTTATCATTTTCTTCCAGAACAAGGGAGAAGAAAATGTAGGTGCATACCTTGCCAGGAGAAAGAAACCTGCTTTCCCATGACAGAGAAGCTTGGGCCAGGATCCAAGGGGCTAGGCTGTTTCAGGTCTAGGGCTGGCACTAGCCCTTTGTCATTTTACGTCCCTCTGTCCTCTGTCAATCAAAGTTTTGGTTTTTTGGGGGAAGGGTATTAGGTTTCATTTTTGGTGCTGTTGATTGACAGCAGCTTATTGGAGCTCAGTGTTCAAAAAGATTATGCTGCCAAGATCTGATCCTGTAGGCCCATTTCAGAATCATTACTGCCATGGGGTGTGGTGGGGCACACCTATAATCCCAGTGACTTGACAGGCTGAGGCAGGATGTTTTCACGTGTGGGGCCAGCCTAAGCAACTTTGCAAATCCCTGTGTGAAAATAAAAAGGACTGAGGATGTAGCTCAATTATAAAGTGCCCCCCTAGCCGGGCGCGGTGGCACACGCCTGTAATCCCAGCACTTTGGGAGGCTGAGACAGGAGAATCGCGAGTTCAAAGCCAGCTTCAGCAACAGTGAGGTGCTAAGCAACTCAGTGAGACCCTGTCTCTACATAACACACAAAATAGGGCTGGGGATGTGGAGTGTCCCTGAGTTCAATCTCCAGTACCCCCCCCCCCCAAATAAATAAATAAAGTGCCCCTGGGTTCAATCCCCAGTATCTTAACCCCCCTGGCCTCCCCCCCTCCCCAAAAGGCTGAAGTAATATGCAGCGTGGAAGAGTGAGTGTCCTACATTCTATTCCTGTATTACCTGGGCATCAACTCTAATTTCTAGTGTTAAAAAGAGAAGATTGAGGGAAGGAAGGAAGTGATGTAGGGAGGGAGGAGAAAAGAATGAGAGAGCTATCAGAATAAAGAGTCAGTGGAACTTCCTAGCATAAGATAAAGGAAAGCAGCGATTTTGAGCCTTCTTACTGAATCGTAGCCGGTAGTCATTCTCTTGGAATTGTTATGGGCACATAATTTTGTCCCTTCTTAGAATACATGTCTGCATTTTAATGGGGATAATTGTATGAATTATCTCTTACAGGAATACACTTTCCCCATAAAAACTAACTCTGCCTACATATTGTGGAGTTTTTTTTTTTTTTTTTTAAAGAGTTTATTGGCTGTGATGTAGGAAAGAAGATTTCACTTCCACTCCAGAAGGTTGTGGAAGGTAATGGACACATGTGTAGTCAATGCTAAAATGCCAGCTCAACATTTGAGGACAGTCTGACCCCCCCAGATATGCTCCCACCAAAATGTAACATGCCACCTAAAATGATACCTAGTTAATTCTTTTGGTAGAATTATGAATGTTGAAAATCATATCGGGCATGAGTTACTTTTTCAGTGTAGTGTCCCTGAAAATCATCTGCAACACATTGCTCTTTCTCTAAGACTTGTGTACAGAACATTTCCCAGAAAGGAATAAAAATTTTCAATGTCACTTGGTTTTAATAAGCTTGTTTCCCGCCACCGTACTAAGGCATTCAAAGTGGTATTGCGGTTGCCGTCCCTGCCCCTTCCTTTCTAAACCTCTGAAAGATTTGAATCGTTTCCTTTTTAACTTTGCCTTGGCAGGGATGGTTGATGGAGATGTTTTCATTTGTAAAGGTCTTCCATAGTGCTTGGATCAAAAACAGCTGTTCAGATAACTCAAGAGTTAGAGGCACAGGCTTGACTAGTGACTTAAATAATCTGTTTTAATGTTTCAGTAGCAACTAGACAGTGAAGTGATCCATGGGCCAAACCAGAAGCATGATGGTACTTTGGGTACTGTAGTTTTGTGTAGACAAAGCCAGCCTTCTGTTCCCTTTACCCTGTGTCTGGACAACTTTGAGGGTTTCATAGGTCTTTTACACCCTCCCTTCAGCTATTCAGGAACTTTTTTTGTACTGGGGTTTGAACCCAGGGGTGCTTAACCAGTGAGCCAGATCACCAGCCCTTTTTTATATTTTATTTAGAGATAGGGTCTTGCTGAGTTGCTAAGAGCCTCACTTAGTTGCTGAGGCTGCCTTTGAACTCACAATCCTCCTGCCTCAGCCCCTGAGCTGCTGGGATTACAGGTGTGCACCATTGTGCCTGGCTGACATATTTTCTTTTTTAAAATAAACTTTTATTTTAAGGAAATGTTAAATTTATGGAAAAACTGCAGACATGGTATACAGTTCCTATACACCTCATAACCAGTCTTATGAATTGTTAACCTATAATATTCAGTTGGCATATTTGTCACAATTAAACAAAAATGTATACATTGTAAGTAAAGTATGTGCATGTTCAGACTTACTTTCTTTCTTGTTTTTTTTTTTTTAATTTTTACCTAATGCCCTTTAGTGTCCCAGGATCCCATACAGGACCCCACATGATGTGTAGTGATCACATCTCCTTATGTTCCTTTGGGCCTTGGCAGTTTCTCACTCTTCCCTTATTTTTGATGACCTTGACAGTTTTGAGGAGGGCTGCTTTGATGTTTTGCAGAGGTCCTTTAATTTGGGTTTGTCTGGTGTCTTCCTCATGATTAAGACGAGGTTTCTACAGTTTTGAATAAGTTCATATAAATCATGTTCTGTCACATGCTCTCAAGGCCATGTGCTACGGACATGGTTCATGACTTCGGATGTTGACCTTGATCACCTGGCTTGAGATGGTGACTCTTGGACTTCTCCACTACAACTGTGCTTCTTCTTCTGTATACCATGCTCTGGAGGGAAGTCTCTGTAAAGTCCCCCCACATTGAGGAGACTGGAGTTATGCTGTACTCCACCTTGAGTGCCTAGACATTTCTCTTCAGAACACAGGTGCATTTAAACAAGGAGTTTATAGAGTCTTAATGTGGGACCTGGTACACTCTAGCAGCAAGTGTGGATTCAGAAGCCAGACTAGTCTAGGTGTAGACTCCAGCCCTTTCCTTGCCAGCTCAGTACCTGGAGAACTCAGTTTGCCTCTCTGGGTCTCAGTTTCCTTATCTGTAATGGGGGTCTAGCAATAGGATATCATGCACAGTAAAATAATAGACTAGAAATAATCTTTGGTACAGTGCTCAGGCCCTGACCGACAAATTAGATCTGCTTATTAATATTGTGCTTATGTAAAGAAGTGAATTGTCATGGGGCTTGGGTGGACATCCTACTGGTATTTTCTTTTTTTTCTTTTTCTTTTTGGTACTGGAGATTGAACTCGGGCACTCGACCACTGAGCCACATCCCCAGCCCTATTTTGTGTTTTATGTAGAGACAGGGTCTCACTGAGTTGCTTAGCACCTCGCCGTTGCTGAGGCTGGCTTTGAACTCGCGATTCTCCTGTCTCAGCCTCCCTAAATGCTGGGATTACGGGCTTGTGCTACTGCGCCTGCTCCTACTGGTTTTTAATTTGTTTTCCCATAGCGCCAGTATTGTAGAAGATGGTAGGTTTCCCAAGAGAGTTAAAGAGCACTGATACCCGGCTGCAGCACCAATTTCCAAATAGAAGAAGATGCTATGGGTCAAAACTGCCCTGAGGACTGGTAGAAGTTAGAGTTTCTCTGAGAAGGTTAGTGGCTGTAAGGACTGAGGGACCTTCTTTGTTGGCACAGTGGTTGGTGCTGGCTATGGGTGAGTCTTTGTTGTCTCCAGGGCCTAATGTTCCCTGTGAGTTAGATGGTGTTCTTATTGCCATCTTGGGTTTAGTGTTTCAGGCTGAGTTTTGCTGAGATAACAGTAGTAGAGGAAGAAGAGTGAATGTAGTGGACGCCAAACTTGGTACAAATCCTTTAGGAGGGAGAAGGGTGTTAGAAGCAGACTCCATGGAGGAAGCTCTGTTTGCTGTGTTCCTGGGCTGAGGCCCTGCCCCAGGCCCTCTTGCTTCAGCTTCCCTCTGGGAAGGGACTTCCTGGTGAGGTAAAAAGTGTATAACCAGATGCTTCTGGGAAAAAGATGTACTGGCAGCTCAGGGAAGTGCTCCTGTGGTGGGAAATGGCTTCTGACTGCTTAATTTTGCTTCAAAAGCACACACATTTTCATGATTGTCCCCCAGTGGTCTATAGAACACACTGAGAGACACACAGGGACACAGGCAGGGCATCCACATATACCTTCCAGGCGGAGACCCCTGGGGGGAGGGAGGGAGGGAGGGAGGGAGGGGGAGAGAGAGAGAGAGAGAGAGAGAGTGTGTGTGTGTAATTTTTTTTATTTTGCACACATAGATAGCTGAAGGGTAGAATAGGGAAGGTGAGGTAGGAGAGGAGGGGGATGGTTCTCTAAATAATCAATGTCAGACACCAGTAACAGGTACAGTTGGTTTCAAGGGTGCAAGAAAAGGCTAAACTTTGGCCTGCCCTTATGCTGGGTAGGATTCAGCACCCTGCGACTGTCAGGGACTCTGCCACCTTTGTTTCATGGCTCTGCCATCCACAGTACCAGCATTATCTTATCTCTGGCTCTGCTTCATGGTGTGCATGTCACTGTGTGTGAAAGGTGGTGTTTGGAAGGAAGGACTTTCTTGGGAGCCCCAGGGGCTCAGTGTGTCCGACTGTGTTATTGTGCCATAGTGCAGTTTTGGTGTAGCTGGTCATCTTCAGCCTGAGCTTTCGGATACATCCTACAGTCTGCGTTGAACCTGAAGATATCTGTATGGGAATTATCAGTAATGTATAAAAGTATAAAAGTAGTAGTAAAAATACAGTGAGCTCCAATGTGCTCAGTGTTCATACCCAGCCTGGACTAAAGTTCTTTTGTTTTTTGCTTTTAATCATCAGTCCATGGTTAAGATAAAGAAGGCATGGCCACCCAGACAAAAATCAGGATTGTGCCCCAAGTTGGTATAATAAAGCTCCAGAAGATGAGGAAAGAGAAGCTGAAATGAATGCTGGGAATGGAATCATGGTGTTTGCTGCTTGTGTGTTGTGGGGGTCCAGCTGTGAGAGACATAGGAGAGGAAGGGTTTGTTTACTGTTCAGTGTGATATAAACAAGTGTCATCAGCGGTTTCCTTCATTGTTGACATCTGTATTTTGGGGAAGGTTGACCAACATTTTTATTGCAGATCTTATTTCCTTCATCAGAAGGATAATTGGACTCATCCCTGTTGAAGTCTGTTATCTAGACATAATTGTTAATTAGGCCCTGCCTTTTCTTCTTAAAACGGATTTAGTTTGCACAATAAACTGTGGTCAAGGTACTTCTTAGTCCCTGATAGAAACGTCCATGATCAGAGTCCCCAATTGTCTGTCACCTTGGGGTGCCTCTTTCTGTATTACCAGCTCTACTGCAGAAATGCTAATTTACATGGTATATTACTCAATTTTCTGTCATTGGGACAATTACCTGAGGAAAAATAACCTGAAGAAGGAAAGATTTATTTGGTCTATGGTTTTAAAGTACTCAGTTCGTGCTCCGCCGACTCCATTGTTTTGGGCCACCAGTAAGGCATGGCATCGTGGCAGGAGGTTTCCACAGAGCAAAGCTGCTCATCTCAGGGTGGCCAGGAAGCAGAGAGTGAGGGAGAGGAAGAGAGAGAAATAAAGACGTTGGGGAAAAGGCATTGTCCTGGAGGGCATGCCTTCATCTAGGCCCCACTGCTTACTGATTTTCTTCATCTCCCCAAATGCCATCAAATATGAATCTTTCCATAGATGACTGCACTGATGAGGCCAGAACCCTGTGATCTCTTCCTCAAAGGTCCACCTTGAAACACTGTTGCCTTGGGGACCAAGCTGTCAATACACACCTTCGAGGGACCTTTCCAGATCTAAACCATCACATGTGGCCATTGCATGGAAGGCCAATTAGTCTTGTGAGTGACAAGCACTATGGGGACTAGGGACACTCATGCCCAGTCTAAAGGCTTTTCACATGTAAATTTGTCCAGAACCCATGCTGGATACAAAAATGTTGTTGCCGACCTCATTCGGACCATGGACCCCTGGTATGTTCATCGTCCTCTTCATAGGGAAGTGCTGGTAGACCTCAGGCAGGCAAACTAGGACACAAAGGACAAATTCAGCTTTCAGTCCCTTTTGCAAATAAACAATGGTTGGAAACCAGCCACACCCATTTATTTACACCTTATTGGTGGCTGCTTTAGTATCACAGTCCCAGACAGAGGCTAAAATATTTTTTGTCAGGTGCTTAGAGGAGTTTGCTGACTCCTGTTCTGGAACGTTGTGGTTGAATACCTACATTCTCTGGGCTATCAGTGTGAGTCACAAATGTAGTTTAAAATTTTCTAGAGGTCACACTTAAGAAATGAAAAGAAACAGGTGAAACTAAGCAGTATTTTCTTTGATCCATTATGTCCTGATTATCATTTTAGCATGCAGTGAATAAAACTATTGGTGAGCCAGGCACATTTGAGCATGCCTGTAATCACAGCACTTTGAGAGGCTGAGACAGGAGAATCGTGAGTTCAAACCCAGCCTCAGCAACAGCAAGGTGCTAAGCAACTCAGTGAGACCCTGTTTCTCAATGAAACACAAAATAGGGCTGGGGATGTTGCTCAATGGTCGAGTATCCCTGGGTTCAATCCCAGGTATCAAAAAGAAACCAAAAAAAACTATTGGTGAGAGATTTTGCATTCTCTTTTTCCTGCTTGAGTGTTTGCAATCCAGAATGAACACATCTCAATTCTGAGTATGCCACGTGTTGAGTGTTCAATTGGTCACAGTGATGAGGAGCCACTCTATTGGACATCATGGTTCATACAGATTGTGCCCTGAATCATTTCTCTAAGAGTGGCGTAACTTCTAGTGCCTTTTAAGTCCCATTCATGTTTTATTACATGCTTTAATTTTCTCCCAAATGATTTTTTAAAAAAATTCCTGTGGAATGCTGATTGTTTACAGCAGAATAGTGCTGGGTTGTGAGCAGCTGGTGATCACCAGCCTCTCCCACTAGGTGACAAACCTCCATACACCAGATTTTGGGGGCTCCAAGTTGTTTCTTTTTCAAGAGATTTAAAATTACCTATTTGTCTTGGCTCTTCTGGGCCTGTTAGAATAATCACCAAGCATTTGGAAAGTTAAAAGTTGCAGCGCCAGGGTCTTTTGTGCTTCCTCTAGGACATAGCTGTCAGGTATGAAAAATCTACCATGGCAAGATCCATTTGTTGTATTAATCACTACCTTTCCCTCGGAGTTGATTTACGGTTCAGTGGGAAATTCTGGAAAATGCTTCGTACAAACCAGGCTAGGTTCATTCATGGAGAGAGGGTGGAAATGCATGCTCAAAGCAAAGGAAAATTCTAATTTCCAAGTCCCCTGGGGATAAGCATTTAAATTCCCATGGGCTTTCTGTATGTTGGTATCTATTTGCCATCCTCAGTCGAGTCTTATAACAATTTACACAGGAAATCAAGGGAGCAGTGTTAATTGCACAGAGCCAACTCACTATTAAATGTTCTTTTGGATTAATCTCAGGTCTCTATTGCTGTTTGAGGCTGATAGATACAGACAGAAGGTCCAGGATTCCCTTTCTTCTCTAACTTGAGGGGCAACTTGAGGTTAAGGGTAAGAACTAGTTTATACCCTCTTACTGGAATGTGAGCTGTGTCACCTGAGTAGCCCAATTTCTAAGTAAAGGCAAAGTAATCCTAGGTCTTATCTTTAAAGCTGCCAGACTTGGTTTGCTTTTATATCTCCCAAATGATATTGGAACCCTCTTCATCCCAATGGTACTTTGCAATAGACTGTATTTGGCAACCTCTTCTGCCGAGGGGTTAAAATAAATCTGTCTCATCAGTGTCTTTTTGTTTAAGGATAGCATAAAAGTGCTGATGGTTGGCTTTACTTGTTCATATGCTCATTTTTTATTTTTACTGCAGGATGTACTGACTTTTCCTCTCTTTCTCTCTCCCTAAAAGAAAAAGAAAGACAAAAAAACCTTCATTTATATGTTAAAACAATGAAAAGATATAAACATACTTTGATTTTCTTCCATTTCTTTTCTCCCCACCCCCTTTTAAAAATAGGTCTCATAGCATTAGACATTTGCCAAAACAGCGGTTTTGAAGCCCAGATTTTTCGCTTTCCTGATGCATAAATGCCAACTCTCCTTTCCCCTCTACAGACGCAGGCATTTTCCTCTTTGGGGTTCAAGTTTTATGTTAGGACCCTATGAACAGTTTGCCAGATTCTTTAAGATAAAGGTCTGTTGTATGTCTTGTTGGCAGTGGTGATGGGGTGCTGGAAACCCCAAGAGGCAGGACAGATTGGCAATCTTCTTCCTATGACATCTCAGGGCTGACCTTAGTCATTTTAAAGGGGTTATTTTCTTTGGGCTAAAGCAGTGCTTTCTCCACTTGGGGTGGTTGTTCCCCTTGAGGGGATATTTGGCAATGCCTGGAGATAGTTTTGATTATTACCACTGGACTGGAGCCTGCGGTCTACTAGACCAAGGCTCAGGATGCCACTAAATACCCTTCCACGTTCCGGTTAGTTCTCCCAACAGAGAATTATCTGATCCAAGTTGTTAATAGCACCAAGGTGAATTGCCACTGTCAGGAATGCTTTCTGGGATCATGTTGTGGCTTATGTGTTTCTCCTATTTTTTTCCTGCATTTTTTCCTTTGCTTTTCAAAACACATGTCCATAAGTCAAGAGCCATCTTGTATATTCATAATAAATTGCTTTTTAAAATCTCAGATTTACTCTTCCTGAAAATGGGAAAGAAAATCCAAGGGATCCCATGTTACCAGATAACCACTGATGGCATTTCCCAAAGAGGGGTTTAAACCTATAAGGTTAAACCTAAAAGGTAGCAAAGTCTATGTTCAAGGTTGTCACTGATTCAGCTCTCTGGGTAATCTCCTCCGTTGGAATGTGGGATGGGTAATTGCAGTTAAATCTCGTATTGCTTTTACTTGGTGATTGCAAAGAAAGAAAAGGATTACTCTTGAGTTATTCTTACCCAGAACACAGCTCCTGTTTTTTAGTTTTATATACTTTCTTGTAAAGGCTACATGTTGGGTAGTGAGGGTGGGGGGTGTTGAATTTACAAATATCATGCTTTGCCAAGTATGATGTGACCTTTTGTTTTTATACCTTGGACTGTGTCTTCTATTAAGCCGTCAATCATGTTCTCTCTTTACCATTTAAGAAAAAGAAAAGCTGGGGCTGGGGATGTAGCGTAGTGGTAGAGCACTTCCTTAGCATTCATGAGATTCCAGGTTCATTCCCTAGCAACACAATAATAAATAAATAAATAGAGAACCTTTTTGTAAATATTAGTACCTGGTGATAAAATGTGATGGAATGATTGCTAAAGTTCTAGAACAGGCCTTTGGAGCTAATTTCTATCCAACTGATGATTAGCAAACGAACTAAACAGAATTTTGCATGCTTAGATCTCTAGGAGAACTTGATCTCATGAGACAGGGAAAACTGAAATGATTTTGAACATTACCATTCTGGTCTTTCAGAGTGGCTGTGGGGCAGGGGTCAGGCAATCCAATTATAGCAGGCGTACTTGATTGAGAGATCTTAGAATGGACTTTGTGGGGAATAACGGTGTTGGCAAGAAGTAAAGTTGGGTCTTTAAAGTCAGTGAGCCTGTGCATCTGTTAGCACAAGTGCATCCAGGCAAAGTCCCCTGGAATGACTCAGAGGATATTTGTAATGCATGGGTTAAAGACTTCATTTCACCACCATCCTCGTCCAAGTCCTAAATACACATGCCTGCCCTGCTCTGCAGCTCATTTTGATGCAGTGAGTGGAAAATTGAATTTAATGATTAAGTCCCTTTGGTTTCTGAATTTTGGATATTCTTATGATTTTTTTTTCTTTTGTGTGTGTGTGTGTGCTTCTGGGTTTCCAGTGCATCTTAATGAGTATTGTTTTTTCCTCTCCTTTAATTACCTTTAAAATGTGATAGAGTAGTAGGCCAGTTGCGCTGATCACATCTGCAGGCAAGTGCAGGAACAGAGGGTGACAGAACAAGGTTCCAGTGCTGGAAGGTTCCAGCCGAGTCCCAGAGTAGTAATTATTCTTTAAATACTAAAGTAGAGTTGTACCTCTTAGAAGCCTGTTAAAACTTGTGTCTGCCATGTATCTGATTTTCCTGTTGATGTAATTTTAGGAAATCAGATGAACCGAGTTGAAAATGAGGGTTCGTGCTCTGTGGCTGGCATGGCCCTTCCTAAGCTCTGCTGGACTTCATACAGGTTTTGCTGTGAAAACACAGCAGGACCACAGCTTTTATCATTTCAAAGAGCAGGCCCTTCATCAACAGAGGATATGGGATCACGCCTTTTATCTCGCCATTTAAAATTTCTTCATTTTCTTCACCCAAGTTATTGATCACATGGTGCAGAAGACAATTCAGAATATTGTGTTTTGAAAAAAGGGAAAGCGAAGCCATTTGAATTCCTATTAAAATGAACCATGGGCTGGGGTTGTGGCTCAGTGGTAGGGTACATGTGTGAGACACTGGGTTTGATTCTAAGCACCACATAAAAAAATAAATAAAAATAAAGTTATTACAACAAAATTTAAAAAAAAAATATATTATGCTGGCTGTGCATCCCTTTCTAGTTTCTGAGGTGACTTATCCATGCTGGAGACAGAGGAGATTCTACCATGGGTCAAGGGGAAAATGGTAAGTCTGTCAAGGAGAATAAGAAAAGGACTACAGGTCTGGGAGACCCTGGCTTGGCGAACCAGTGCAGTTTGAAGTTCGTCAGACTCGTAAGCACAGGGAGAGTCGAATTAAAGTTATTTGTCATTACTCCAATTTGCTACACTATCACTGGGACAGAGTGTTTGCTTGCCAGTGACCTTATCAGAACCTGGATCTGACCTCAAGAGCTGTGTGTTTTTCTTGGACTCTATTCCCATTCCTCTTTCATCATACAGAAATTTGTAATCAATTCCGTGTCACAAATTGATCAATAGAAGTCCCAGTGGTTAACTAGATTGTGTTTTTATTCCTGTTTTTTTTTTTTTGGGGGGGTTTACCAATAACTACAAAGTGGTTAAAGCAATGCCTGGAATGCGTAGCATATACATGTTTATACACGTGTAAACCCTGCAAGTGCATGCACCACTGCATGTTTTCCATCTTGATAGAATGGTGTTGGCGAACATGTGTATATATGTATATGAATCATTGAAACTTGTCCAGATGATGGTTTATCCTTTCAAACTCTAACCCATGTATTGAGGCTATTTATGCTTTTCCTATAAGTCTTTCCTTCCTTTCTGCACAGAAGCTCAGAGAGTGATTTTATCTGGGAGATGACATTTTTGATCTTGTGTAGAGCGAGGAGCACTCTGACATCTGCTTCAAAAAAGTCTGGAAGGCTCAGGCATCCAGTCCTTGTGCTGCTGCTGTTAACGCCTGTTTATCAGATTATTGAAGGGCAAGCTGCTTGCCTCAGAATGTACTTGCTGCTCCCAGAGTTTGTGTGATCCTATCCAGGCCCAGCCCTGATAGCTTTGAACAAACAGAACTCTCAACAGACACCACTGAAATGCACAGAATGGATTCCTTAGGATGAGGCCTTTAGATATAACTGAATAACGTAGGTGACCTGGTAATCTCAGTTTGCAGCTTTTCAAAGTTGGTGGTATTAATCTCAGAGAAGTCAAGTGCAGTAGAGTAATGGCTACCCAAGGCTGGAGAGTTGGAGAGAGATTGGCCAAGAGGTACAATGTCACTGTTAGACAGGAAGAACAAGCTTGTGTTCTGGTGCACAGGAGGGTGACTATAGCTAACAGTAATGCATTGCATGTTTCAAAGAGGTGTAAGAGAGGATTTTGAATGTTGCCACAGCAAAGAAATGATACATGTTTAAATTGATGAATATGTTGATCATAGGTCAATATGATGTCATCCTTATACATTATATTCATTGAAACATTGCACTCCGTAAACACATAGTATTATTTAACATCAGTCAAAATAAAAATAAACTATTTCACCTTAAAAAGTGGTAGTTTTGGACATGGAAGCCAAAAATTCTGAGAATCACCATTGGATTTGTTGTTGTTTATTTGTTATTTATAAAAGGATGTGTTTCACAGCCTCACTAACTGTTAAAGTGTGGAATAGACTGATTCTCAAATCTTGCATCTCATCAGAAACATCTGGGGAGCTTTGTAAGTAGCTCCTATTTCTGTTCCAAGTATGACATCTCTACCTTTTTTTCTCCTATCTGGATAATTCTTGCTGGGCCTGGTGGCGCACACCTATAATCCCAGTGGCTTGGGAGGCTGAGGCAAGAGGATTGTGAGTTCAAAGCCAGCCTCAGCAAAAGTGAGGCTCTAAGCAACTTAGTGAGACCCTGTCTCTAAATAGAATACAAATAGGGCTGGGGATGTGGCTCAGTGGTTGAGTGCTCCCGAGTTCAATCCCTGTGCCTCTCGTCACCCTGCTCCAAAAAGATAATTCTTATGTAGGTGGTCCCTTGGTCCACTTTGAGAATCCTAAAATAGATTATTGACCTCATCATAACCCACCCAAGCAGGAATCAATGTATTTGAGCTGTTTAAACTCTATGATGCAATACTGGCCCTTAAAGCAGATTTTATTATATAGGACAGACCACCCTTGTTACAAAACACAGATATCAAGTGAGTCCTGAAGTCTTTGGAACATATAGTACATTGGGCACACATCCCCTGGCCTAGATAATACTGAATTAAACTCCTCCCTTTCCTGCCCTCCCACATGGAACTTGGCAAGAGAACCACTGTGAAGGCTATTCTTAAAACCAACCCTATTGTTCAAATCTGGCAGTGAAAAAGGCTTTAAAACTTGGGTCCACTCCTAATGGAGCCTCTTGATCCAAGTGCTTTAAAGTCTAGACCTTTTGTGTTTTTGTTGATGAAGACTGAGGTGTAATGTACCATTTTAAGGTCATTCCATTATCTCTCCTGGTCGTATTTGAATCTGTGTTTGCTTCCTATGAGGTGTGTGACCCGGAGCAGGTAACTGTAACCTTGCCACACTTTGTTTCTTTACTAGAAAAATGGGTGCAGTGGAATCCCTAGAGTTTCGGTAGGAATAAAAGGACGAAAGTGTAAAGTGTTAGCTCATTATTTTCCATTTGGCAAAGGCTCCATAACTGTTGGGTCACATCATCATCCTGGGAGACCAGGGGGGTTACAATGTAATGGACAGCAGCCATTGCCATGCAGTGTCAAATTTGGAGTAGGATGGAATTATATACCCTAGTGCTGGTAGGAAGGACAACAGGCTCTCAGATTAGAACAGAAAAACGAATGCACTATTCCTGAAAGAGATGCGATGGCTGGTGGCCTTTTGCTTAGTCTTCAGGGAGGAATCCATCCTCCAAGAAAGGACCTTCCAAGCTGAGCCTGGAAGAAGTCACCTAAGGGGCCGGGGCAACTAGAACAAACTGGAAGAGGAAATGATATGGTGTGACAGTGTCTGGCACACAGAAAGTACCCAGAAATAATAGATGAAAGGCAAGGGGCTTTATGGAGAGAAATTAGCATCTGTTCTTATAAATTTCTGTAAAATGGGTGTTGTGATGAGAACCACAGAGGGGCACATGCACCAGGTGAATATCATATTAATAACCTCAGCAGGATATTTGGCACACTGGAAGATCAAAAAGACATTAACATAATTATTCTACGTTCCTATGATGGGAAGAGGACACAAGACTAGAAATGTAGGTGTGCACCAGGTAATGGAAACATTTTAATACTGAGCTTAGGAAGTGAAGATATTATTCATTAACACTTGGGAATCGTGGAAGCTTTTGGACCGGGTGTGTAGACGTTGAGACTCTGTGCTCTCAGGATTTCAAGATTACATCCTGTGGGAACAGCAGGAAGAGACCAATTTCAACCCCCTCACCTCCTTTCCAGCGGGGATGTATTGCTTGGGATTGGTTCTGTACCCTCCTGATAGCTGCACAGAGAGGCTAAGGAGTCTCCTGATGAGCCTCTGTAGCTGGGCATGGGGTCTGTGTCCACTATATGTGGCTATTGGCTTTGGCTGGGCAACCAGTGACATGTGGGGGTCCAAAGTGTACTCTACAGGAAATCCATTGAACGGGCAGAGAGGAGGAAGGGAAGACATTTGTGTGGAAGGCTGGGGCATTTCACCTATAGGCACATAGTGAGTTCAGGATGCAGGTTGTTGTATATCTTGGACGAAGAGATCCACAGGTAGGAGTAATTTAGGATCAGAGCACAGGCCTGAAAGTCTTGATCTGGCTATCATTCACTTGGAAGATTATCAGAATCTCAACTAAAGAAAGATTATAGAAAAATGATTAAGAAAGGAATAACAAGCCTAAGGGAATAACTTCTATAAGCAGTGGCAGCACTTAGGGGTGCCTCCTTTAACATTTGTAAAAATCTCTTCCTCTCCTCTATAGGAATATGATCACAGTAAAAGCAGCAGAGTGTTCTTCATGCAAAGCCACCGGAAGGCAGGTTCCTGGGTCTGGCTGTCCATCCCGCTTCCAGCCTCCACCCCCTCTCTTTGCAGCCTTGTCTAAGCAGAAACCCAGCTGCTTCCGCTGAGCCTTTGATGGCAAAGTAACAGACCCACTGAAATGGATCAGGATGAACCAGGCATTTATTATAATTTAATGTCAGCAATTCAAGGACGAATGGAGATCTCCATTCCCAAGAAGGCACTGTGAAGAGGGTGGCTGTTGGCCTTTACTTAGCTTTCTACCATTAAGGTGACACTGCGGGAGAGAATGAGTATCTGATTGGCCACCTGCCCGCCAAAGAATCAGCTCCCCTGCATGAATCATCTGCAAGAATCCTCCTTAGCCTACCTGTGGGTGGATGATGGGCTGTTGAGAGGGGTATAGGTTAGGGGGAATTTGGAATTCAAGATGTGGTGGAGTTGATGGGTAGACGTGACACAGGAATAGTCCTATGGTTCCCTTACTGAGTGACTGTGCCATGCCACTCACCTGGGCCCACTGAGGACATTTTCCTGCCTTGTTGACCTTGGGCTCTGTGATTCTCTTTAGTTAGTAGAATGTAATGGAAGGCATATGAATCGAGAGCTCCAGTGTGCTTTCTTGGCTTGACTCGGCTTCTCTGCTTCTGCTACCTGTCATGAGTAGAGCATGACCTAGGGTCACTGGTAGCCTCTGGTCACAGAATGAGGGAGATGTGGAATTTCTAGGACCCCACCTATAGCATAACTCTCAATCACCCAGTGCATCCAAATACTAGTGGACAAGAGGTAAATGTCGGTTTTTGTCCACTACCAGTGTTTTTTTTCTCTTTGCCCATTCATTTTAGCCACACCATATTATCCCAGCAGAAATCTGACCTATACAGCAGGCAAGCTGACTTGTCTATTGACTCTTCAGCCAGAAAACCGAGAGGAGCCAGAATGGTCAGTGATGTGGGAAATGAATACATCATGTCTGGGGTCACCTAGCCCACCCTCCGTAGGACCACAGCTGATGGTCATTCATGCCTGTGCTGAGTATTAAGTGATCTTCCTCTTTTCTTTCAAAATAAAACGCAACTTGTGCTTTCATATTCTGATTAACAAAGGCAATATATATTATTAGTGTTAATTTAAAGGTGTAATCAGCCGTGTCAGTCAGGTATGGGAGAAAATGTGCCATGGATCTCTTCCAAATTCCCACAGGCTTAAAATATAAAAACTCCCTCAAGAGTGCTGACAGCATACCTTGCCTGTTATTATAGCTTGGGTTTTGTTTTTGTTCCTGTGCCAGTACGAGAATATCATTAGGTTACAAATCAGATCTAACAGTTTAGATTATTGTTCATCTTGAGCTCTGTGCTTTCTCTCCATTAGTTGTGGCATAACAGAAATAATTTATTAGTCGGCCCATCTTCAAAAAAGGCTTTTATTACGAAATGTGCTTGAGGACATGGTGGGGAAGGACCTCGGACCGGTCTTCAGAGTCTCAGGAGGGAAAATTGCTAGGGTGTAACATGTTTTGCAATATGTGTGTGATTTTGTCAAATGAAGAGATGATTGTTACCTGATTTAGCACATCCTTGCTACAAAGAACAGATTTTCTGGCACTTTCTTTCTGGTGGCTGCAGTTGGTTTTTTCAGCATGTCAAAACCATGATTTTAGATTTATTGTCTCGGGGTAATTGAGCAATAGTTGCTGGCACTCATGCATTCATTCACTTCGTCAATCCGTCTGCCAGCCATTCGACAAATATTTATTCTCCATCTTTTCAGGGCATGATCAATTTTTCTTTTATACATAATAGTCTTTTACACAGGTTGGAGATTATTCAAAACAGAGATGTACCTTTTAGCATTACAATGAAACTCACCAGTTGAAACTCAGATTTGTTACTAAATTTCCTGTTGCCTCATAATGCTTCCATTAGCTGCTTTCCATAGTAGAGCTACTGGATTTTTCTAAATAGATAACGTATGTCTTTGCACACCAACTTAAATTTAGTCGCGTCACTCAATTTCCTAGGATTCCAGATAGTTCCTCTATTAGGTTCTTTTCACAGTAGAGATTTTGAGGGGATGACAAGATCAGCAAAATATTTCCTGGACTTTTGTTGGTTTATTTGAAATACTGGGGATAGAACTGAGGGCCTCTTGCATGCAAGGCAAGCATCCTACCATTGAGCTACGTCACCATCTTGGATCCAGATCTTTAAAGAAGTAGAAGCCTCTTCCGGACTTCCCTTATACCCACTCTGCCCTTATTAGTCCATCTGTGACTTCCTTCAAAGATATGGATGGAGTGTGGGAAGTGTTGGACGACATTGAGACTGACAAAAATGCTGTGAACGACTCTTTTGCTGGTTCTCTTTTGCTGGTTCGATGAATATTTAATGTGGACCTGCTGGTTTAGGATACTGGATTCACCTAAAATGTGCATCACTGCCTATTGGGTCTAAAGACCTGCCCCCATGATTTATGGAGACATTTAAATTTTAACTTCCATAAGCAGTGTTGTTAAACATAATGAATAATTGCTTAGATTATCTGAAACAGGTTTCCATCAATTACTGTTCAGCAAAGACCAGTGTCTTGAGGTACTGTGATAGTTCAGTGAGGTAGAACATAGGGAATTTTAATAGTCATCTCCCTCCCGCCTTCCCTTTTCTTTGTGCTGGGAATCAAATATTAAGGGGTTTGCAAATATTAAGCATACATTTTTACCACTGAGCTATACCTCCAGCACCAATAGTAGTCATTTAGTGAATGCATGCTATGTTCCTGGCTCTCCCCATGGGACATCTTGTTTGATTCATCCCGGTAAACCTAGGATGAAGCAGTTGTTAATTTTCTCATGTGACAAAGCAAAGTCTCAAGGAAGGTTCTTTATGCTCCATTTATATAGTGCTATAACATGATCTTTTCACATATTACTTTAATTCTTACAGAAACATCAGATACTATATTTACAGCAATGTCATCCGGGTGGAGTAAGTTAAGGGGTCTGTTCAGAGTCATGCAACTGGTTAGTGGTGGAGCAGGATTTAAACAGACTCTGTACCATCTTGGTTAAGAGCATGTGCACAGTAACTGTTGAATAAACCTTGTAAATAAATGATCAGACTGAAGGACAGGCTTTGCCTGTTTCCTCCCCAGACAGCTTATCTGAAATCCACCAGGGGACCTATGTGTAATGATCATTTGCATTGTTGATATATGACCTTGCTGGAGTACAGTGTCTATAGGAATCCCACAATTTCTGCTTGTGTTTTTCTTTGTAACTTTAGAACTGCTGTTCAGGTCTTCTTAGATTCCAGGGAAATGTGGATCAGAGATGGCTGCTCATAATTCTGTAAAGTCAGGATTAGATATCTGAGGTGTCTCATTCATAAGCAAAATGAAAAAGACTATGGAGAAAAGCGTGGGTGCCCCTATAAGCTGTCTCTGTTGCTTTCTACCTCTGTCTCACTTTCTTTTTCCTTTTGTTAATCTAGGGTGAAGGGAAATTAAATTTTCTTCTCAAAAGGCTTGGGAAAATACCGTTTTTTCCCATGACTGTTCTGTGTCAGGCATGTAAGAAGAGTGCTTGGCATACCTGAACTAATTTACCCTTGGTGGCAACTGTTAGGGAACTAGCAATTTATATTTTTATATTGTAAATAAAGATGCTGAGGCTTAGGATGGCCAGTGATGGAGACAAGATTTAAAGTTACATCTGCCTGGCTTTAAATGCAGTACATTTTCCCCTCTGCAGGGCTGTCTCAGACTCAGATTCTCTGACCTGCCTGCTAGTTAGGCCCATAATGGCTGCTGCTTTTCCCAATTTAGTTTTGTTTATTATTAAAAGAAATCTCATTGTTTCATTTTTCTGTCTCTATTGGCTGCAACCCTGCTTCCCATGCAGCCTTGGAGATGGAATCCATTACAATGGGGGTAACCATTTCCCTGTGTCATCTCTCATTTGAGCTAATCAGAGAATACGAGCTTATACAGTGGCAAGATTGTGGAGACCCAGATCATGGGCCTTCATTGTTTTACTGAGCAAAAGTAGTTTATCCATTCTTTATTGCAAGTGCTTATTGAGAACCATATTGCTCTGTGGTCATAGTCATTACTGAGCAAGATGAAAGATACAGTAGCAATTTATTAGGTTAAGCGAGGCCCATGCATCCATCCAATAAATATTTATAAAGCTCCTGTTTCAAGCTGGGCACTGGTATAGGCACTGGAAATACAGGAGGGAACAAAGCTGATCATTCATCATAGAAAACTTAACTAGTCTTTGGAAATTGTACAGTGGACTTCTTATTATATTTATTTTTATTTCAGCATAGGCTGTTTTATGTTCTAAGATTACTGATTACCAGCCATCTTGAACCCCTGAAAATATTCTTTCAAGAGCAGAACCCGTGAGTGTCTTGGTGTGCCTTTGAATACCTGTTTTAAGCTTGTTGGTGAAATCTCTAAGGTGACTTCAAGATCATCTTTGCCAAGTTGCCACATTTACCTGATGAGCACATTGAGGTCAAGTTCAAATAACAAGGCTACTCTGTTCAGAGAAGGAAGTTTGACTGGCTGCTTTGGTGTCTTGGCATTCCTGAACAGAATCGACAACCCAGAAAAAAATGGTGGAGTACACCTGTCCTTTACTAGCCTTACTAGCCTTTTAGCCTTGTCTGCTCTTAAGGTTTTTAGGGCCAGCAACTCCTTGGAAAACTTTTCTCCACAGAAGTTGCCCCATGAATACATATATTTACGTTGTTTATGAAGTTTTTGAAGATGGCTTGTAGAGGGATGTGGAAGGCTGTTTCTTAGGTAATTCTAGTGAGAGATGGTAACAGGCTGAGGATGAGGGAGACAGAAGTGACCAGGTTTGAAGTTCAGGTGGTGGTGATTGTGGTGGATAGGATTGACATCTCACTGTGCTTAGGAGAACAGATTCACTTATAAATTCTCGTTGAAATGCAGCTTTTTGAGTGGAGATGATTTAATTTAATAGTAAGAAGCTTGTAGTTACTGTTTTCAGTAATCAGTTTCCTTTCTTATGTGTCTATTTGGTGATATATTTATAAACAGCTGTTGATATTCTGAAATAAAAGTAATGTTAGAACTTTTATTTCAATCACTAACATTTTTTTTCATGGAATAAGCTCTTGAACAATTTCACAGAAAAGATTGGTAGGTGGCGTTTTTTTGCTTTTTGGAGGCAGATGAGACAATTTTTTTTATGTACCTTCATATATTTCTAAGAAAAATGTGTAATTTGTCTTGAGAACCATTATAATTTGAGTTGTCAGTGAATTCTGAACACCAATGGTAACAGTTTTTTCAATCTCAAATTCCTCCATGGGAAAAAAAAAACTAGGGAAGCTAAATTATTAAATCACGAACATATCTACAGTACAACTATGTTATGAGGTATCCCTGTTCATCTCACAATACATGTGGATTAGATAAATCACAGACAGATATGGGACTGTGTGGAATTATCCCTGGAGGGAAGATAAGAAGACCTGTACCCCCAGATCAGCTACAGATTACAGGCACCCATGGGAAAGTGTGGTGTGTCCATATGGAATGTTCATCTGAGACTGGGAATGGTTCCACAGGATGCTAAGTTCCTGGATCAGGGCAAGGAGGCTGTGATACATAGCAAGATTCGGTGATGCCAGAGTTCTGTCATTTCCAAACTAACAAACTAACTTTCCCATCTAAGGTAAAATGCACCACCCAGCAGGAACCCCAATTAAACAACAAGATGGAAGCTCTGGGGTCAAGGGAAGGGAAAGTTCTGTTAAAAGTGGGCGTTGAGGAGACATTTATGAAAGCAGAAGGTCACAGGTGTCAGAATCATTTTGTGAAAATAATGAAAATGCAGATGGAGATGTTTGCATTGTTCCCCCGTGTTTTGTAATGTTTGTTTTACTTTAAAATGAACAAAAGAACAGGATTCTAAATGAACCCCAAACAAAGCACATATAAAGAACCAGTCTCAGAGTTGAAAACTTTGTCCCTGAAATATTAGTCTTAGAGAAGTGAAGATATGAAAAGAAACATGTCAGAACTCAGGCAAGAAGTAGAAATGAAAGACACTATTTCAGAAATTAAGAGTATACTTGGGGGAAAAACATCACAAAAAGAAATAAACACAAGTGCTAATTTTGTTAGTAATTTTTCCATCCCTATAATAAAATACTTGAGACAATCAACATATAAAGAATGGTTTATTCTGGCTTACAGTTTTGGAGGTTTGGTCTGTTGGCTCCTTTGCTTTTGGGCCTGTGGTGAGCCACTACACTGTAGTGGAGAAAGCTGCTCACTGTGTGCTTACTTTGTGCTGGCCTGAAGTGAAAGAAAGAAAGGAAGGGATTGGAGTTCCATTTTTGAGCTTTGAGGACAAGCCTCCAGATGTCCTAAGATCCCCACTAGGCCCCACCTCTTAATGATTCCACCACCCCCAGATAATGCCAAGCTGAGGGCCAGGCCTTTAATACATGGGCTTACGGGGGACAATTTAAATTAAAACAGTAGCACTATTACAAGAAAAGTAGAGAAGCCCAGTGCAGTAGCTTGTGCCCATAGTCCCTGTGACTCAGGAGGCTGAGTCAGGAGGGAGTCTACCAGTCTCTGCAACTAAGTAAGACCCTGTCTCAAAATGAAAAAAATAAAAAAAGGACTGGAGTGTTACTCAGTGGTAGAACACCCCTGGGTTCAACACTCCCCACGCCCCCCCAAAAAAACAAAGAAAATAAGGAAAAAGAACAGTAGAGAAAACAGATGTAACTTCTTTTTTGTTTTCTCTCCTTGTCTCTCTTGTTTTGATGGTATAAGCACTGCATAAGTGATCTACATCCTGTCTGTTTTCTTTTTATTTTTTAATAACATTTTTATTGTTTTTTTATGTGGCGCTGAGGAGTGAACCCAGGGCCTCACATATGTTAGGCAGGCACTCTATCACTGAGCCACAGCCCCCTGTCCATTGTAAGATGGGATCTCACTAAGTTGCCGAGGCTGCTGTTCAACTTGTAATCCTCCTGCCTCTGCCGTCCCAGTATATGGGCTTACAGGTATATGCCACCGCACCCAACTAAGATGGAATATTTTAATAATCAAGGAGAAAGTGGGTGCGATAAGTCTTTAAAAGAAAAAACTTGAAAATAAACTGGAAAGGAAAAAAAACCCAAAAACCTGATTGACATAAAAGGCTTTTTTTGTGGGGGAGTGCAAACCTTGGAACCCAAGGGTGCTTAACTACTGATAGCCACAAGATAACTGGCACGATCAGGGTGCCTAACTCTTTCTATTGTTTATTTTGAGACAGGGTCTTGCTAAGTTGCTGAGACTGGCCTAGAACTTAGAATCCTCCTGAGTTGCTAGGATAACTGGCTGATACAAAGTCCTTGAAAGCTACATTGAAAGGTCTATTGAATTCCTCAGAAAATCATCTCATATCACTTTTGAGAGAATAGTGAAGGTACAGATCATTAACGAAAGGCAAAAACAAGCAAATCCTATGAGCATTGGGGCAAAAATATTTTATTGCTCTCAGGGAAGGAAAATTAAATTCTTATGAAACTTTTTGACAGAGTTGTTATGTGCCAAAAAAACGAAACCAATACAATGTCATACTTAAGATGGGTGAGGAAGAAAACGTGTACCATGAATTTCATAATGGTCCAATCTGATCTTTACATCTAAACCAGCAGACAGGTAATTGTGAAATGTGCCAGAAATCAAGGGATTTTATTTCTATGAGAGCTTTTTAAGGTACTAGCAGTAGCTTCAGAAAACCACAGAACTGGGAGTAGTATTGTCAGGAAAAGGACAGGAGAGCCACCAAGTGACTGATGAAGGACGCTTTCTTTTGTAGGAGTCTTCTAGCTAATAAGGCTGGTTAAGATGATCACCAGGGCTGTTTCCAGTGAACTCAGGAGAGGTAGCTTTGGAATTGACATAGATTTGCAACTCTTTGTGACAAAAATCATTAAGAGTCCCGAGTGTCACAACTAGGGAGATACATAGACCTTACATATGTCCTGACTGATGTTTTCAACATTTTCTGTGAAATAGTTCTACCAAAAAATATGCATGGTCTGATTAAGCTTCTGAATCTATCAGTTTACAAAAAAAATAATAAAATAGGTAACATGTTCATTGATAGGATAGGGTCATAATCAGGAAAGCTAGCAAAATCCAGAACATGGGAAGCTTCACAAAACAGCAGGGGTAAATGGAGATGAAAGGGAAACTTTTGAGTTAAGAGACTGAGGAACACATCGATTTATCTTCATGCATGAATCTTATTTGGCTTGTGATTCCAGCAATTGCAAATTGAGAAAATTATGTAATTGAAAAAATGTGAATAGTGGATTTTAAGGAATTGCTGATTCATATTTTTAATGTTTCATGATTTTTTTGGCCTTTGTTAGTAATAATACAGAAGTATAGATTAAGATATGAAGGTTTGAGTGACCAACTAAAAAGCCTGAAATGATGACTAATTCCCTTGAGATCTTAACAGCTGTATTAGAAAAACAGAACCAGCAAAGAGATTTACTGTACAAGTTAAGCACCTCTGATCAGAAAATCCAAAATCTGAACATCTTGAACTTTGATATGGTGCTACAAGTGGAAAATTCCACACCATGATTTTGCTTTATGCAAGAAAATTATTAAGGATATTATATAAAATTACCTTCAGTCTATGTGGGCAAGGTATAGATAAAGCAGAAATGGAGTCTATGTTTGGACTTGAGTTCCATTTCTAAAATACCTAATTATATACTTGGAAATATTCCAAAATCTGAAGGAAAAAAAAATCCCCAAATCTTAAACACATCTGTTCCCATACAGTTTGGCTAAGAGATACTAGGCCTGTAGGAAATTGGCTCATGTGATTATGGAGGCTGAGAAGTTCTACAATCTGCCATCCTCAAACTAAACTTGTGGGGGAGCCATTCGTGTTAAGTTCCCATCTGAATTTGAAGTCCTATGAAGACCAATGTCCTAGTTCACTCAGGTAGAGAGAAGGTGAAATTTCCTTAACCTGTTTGTTTTTTCCTGGCCATTAGGAAATGAGACTATGCCCACCTACATTGAGGAGCTCTATTTGCTTTATTCAGTCACCAGTTCAAATGCTAATCTCATCCAGAAACACTCTGAAACATCCACCTAAACAAAATGTTTAAACCAGACACCTGGGTACTCAAAGGCCCAGTCAAGCTGACATGTAAAATCACTCATCCTGGTAGAAAACACTTCATTTTTATTTTTCATTCCTGTGTGCCTTTTGTCCTTGGGGCTACAAGTGATCAAACAGTAATTTATAGGTCTTGAATCTCTGTGGTCATCAAATAGAAAAGCAGATCTTGCAGTTCAGTAGTGAGACTCCTGACCGCTGGGGATTGTTCAGATAACAGGTACCGAATTCATCTTCAGTGGATCCATTCTTTTTGCACCTCCTCTGTTGTTGTGATGGAAAAGTGTATGTGAGTGGGATTTCCTGGGGTCCCTTGGACACTTAATTACCTGTTGCTTCTAACACCTTTATTCAACTTGGTATGCTTTGATTCCCTGGGAACATTTATGGGCTTATTCTTTTCCCCACACCAAGTATTTCACATAATGCTTTCCTTAGTCAGACTTTCTAAAAATTTTATTTTTGGGTACTGAGGATTGAACTCCGGGGCACTCAACCACTGAGCCACATCCCCAGCCCTATTTTGGGTTTTATGTAGAGACAGGGTCTCACTGAGTTGCTTAGAGCCTTGCTGTTGCTGAGGCTGGTTTTGAACTCTCAATCCTCCTGCCTCAGCCTCCTGGGCCACTGGGATTATAGGAGTGCGTCACCACTCCTGACCCTTAATTGGATTTTTAAAATGTCACCTTTCTTATAGACTTTTCTCTAATTTGCAGTATTCATTTCAGCGTTGATTTGCTTTAACTATTAGTAGCTGCTACTTTTCCCTTAAGGGTTCTTAACATTTTTTTTAAGATTTTTTTAAAAAAATATCTTTATTTTGTTTATTTTATGTGGTGCTGAGGATCGAACCCAGTGCCTCACACATGTGAGGCAAGCGCTCTACCACTGAGCCACAACCTCAGCCCGGTTCTTAACAGTTTTGATAGTAATTACTAGCAACAACAACAAAATCATACTCTTTGTGACCAGTTCTCATCTGTATGATCTTCTCAGGTTGTTGGAAGAGTCGTACACATTTTACATGATGTCTTCCTGAATGGGAGGTAGCTTTGCTTTCCTGATGCAAGCCAGGAAACTGGGGCTAAAATGATAAGTGACATGGTATGAATTATAAAGGTAATGAAGGAAAGCTAGGATGACCTTAAGGGCACAAGAAAGAGCCCGAGGAGCAGAAGGATAGACAGGCTAAGAAGGTATGATGAGCAGGAAGTAATGAGCTGTGAGGGAAATTCATGAACAGCCATATGAGGGGTGACACTGTTAACGAGGACAGTGACAGCAAACATCGTTCTGGAAAGTTAGGCAGAGAGCTTCTCTTGGCATTTTATCACTGGATTCACGGCATCATTTTTATTTTTTATTTTTTTTTGGTACCAGGGATTGAACTCAGGGGCACCCGACCACTGAGCCACATCCCCAGCCCTATTTTGTGTTTTATGTAGAGACAGGGTCTCACTGAGTTGCTTAGCACCTCACCATTGCTGAGGCCGGTTTTGAACTTGCGATCCTCCTGTCTCAGCCTCCCAAAGTGCTGGGATTACAGGTGTGCACCACTGCGCCCAGTTGGATTCCTGGTATCTTTATGAAGTAGCCACAGTTATTTTCTACATTGTCCAGATGAGTAAGCAGAACCACCAGGAGATTTTATAAGTGTAACTGGGCAGGCGCTGCCGAGTCAGTGCAGGGCGGTGACCCAGTAATTGGACTGCCTCTGAGACACACCTTAGTATTGTGTCTTATTCCTTCATCTCCCCAGAATTAGGTAACTGTAGTCCAGAGAGGTGGAGCAACTTGACTAAGTACATAAATTGAGTGGCAGAGCCAAGAAGAGAATCTTGCATGTTCTTTCTGGAAGTGTTGTGACTTTGCTCAGTGAGTTTGTTTTTGGAACAGCTTTTGCAAAGCCACATTCTTGTCCCTTTGGTTGTGTTTCTTTGACTTCATCTCCTGTTTCTTATTGTTCACCTCTTGTCTTTCTTCCCACGTTCCCAAATGGGAGGTAGAGGTTGGCTTTCATGTTATAATTGGAAAAGGTAAAAGCCGGCTTGAAGATAATTCCAGCCTTGAGGGAACTTCAGTTTGATGTTCAGAGAATTATTTTCTTTCTCTATCCCTGAGTTTAGATTTAACTTTTTCCATTAAGGAGGACTAACAAGTCAGAGTTGGCCCTGAACTTTCTTCACAATAACTCACTAGGGCCAGCCCTGGTTGTGAATGCAGAACACCAATGTTCTGTAGAAAAAGGGAAGGAAAAAATAATTCTGTCTTCGCAGGGATCCTTCCTGTTTGGAAAAACCAAATGGACAAGAAAAATAAATCAGGTACTTGAAGGAATGGAGTGACATCTTTGAGAGCATTACATTTGTGAACATTCTCATTGCCCAGAGATTTCCTTGCCAATTGAAGCAAGGAGGAATTTTCCAGGGTGAAACTATTTTCACATGGCCACGAACCAGGGTATTTTGGGTGTAACAATAGTTGCTGGTCCTTAGTGTGGCAACCTTTACCCTTTGAGTCAGATGTATTACTCTTCCAGCCACACACAGTAGGGAACTTCCCTCTGTCATAGTGTCTCCATGCCTTCCCCATAGAAGTTGTCACAGGAAAGGAACATTAGGTTTGAGAGGGAATTTTCCATAGCTGAGGGTGCTTTGAGAACTGCCTCCCTGTATTTTACTTCTAAGGACAGAGAAGAGCAAGCAAGTTTCCATTCTCTGATGCTGTTAGTATTAGCATCCCTTTGATAGCCTTGTGCTACAATTTCTAGTTAAGAGTTCCTGAGAGTTTTGAATCCCCTGAGGGCATTTACCACCATCCACCCCAACCCCTTATATGCTTTTTTTTTTTTTTTTGTCTCCCCGCTGTACTGGGGATTGTACCCAGGGCCACTCTAACATTGAGCTTCATCTCTAGTTCTTTATTTTTCATTTTGAGGCAAGGTCTTGCTAAATTTGCTGAGGCTTTCCTCAAACCTGCCATCCTCCTGCCTCAGCCTCCCAAGTAGCTGGGATTATAGGCATGCACCTTACATGTACTTTTTATCCAAAAGTTGGTTGCATTGGGAGATTGATGGAGCCAGAGTTGATGAATCAGTAACAAAGGGTTTTGGGTGAGTGAAATCACTTCATCCAACGCAGAGAAGCAAGTAGATCTTAATCATGGCAGGAATATTTGGAAATCTGTGCTTTTAAAAAATGAAATCAATTTATCTTAACAGAAGTGATTCAGAACTTAAAGATTATTGTCGCCATCCATAGTATTTTTATTTTGTAGATTAGCTCTTAAGGTAAAAATCCTGTCCTTCATGCAGGTAAAATATATGTGGATTCCCAAAGTATGGAAGAATTGATAACAGAGAAACACTTATGTTTCTTAGAAATATCTGTCCAGCAAATGCCCTGATGATAAATATCAATGATATAATGATAGAGAAAAACTGGTTGGTAATCATGAGGTTTGGTTCAGAGTCCTTGAATAATTTTTCCAAACCAGTCTAAACGCCTCCTTTTGAGTTAGTTTAAGACATTTTCCAGGCTTTTCTGCAGAAAAGACTTGTCATATTTATAGATGAACTTGTTAATTCTGCCTGAGAAACCAGGTTGAATTTTTATTCGTTTACTTCTGTGGGTGTTAAGATTTTGCTTCATGAAAGAGTAGGCAGCCTTCACCCATAAACTCCATCGAGCTTTCTACCACGAGCTTGTTCAAGTCGGTAATTATGTGGAGGAAAACTAAAATTTACATTGAAGATGGTTCTCCTTGCAGCTGGGAAAACCATAGCTGCAAGCTGATTCCATGTGGAGATTTGTAGTCTTAATGGAATGTGATTCCTCCACAGCCAAGAAACCATACATGAGGTAAACCACAACTCCTTAACTACCTGCTTCCCATGTTGATAAACCATTCAAGGTCCAACTGGATTCCTTAGGTTTAACAACCCATGCAACCCAGAGCCTTTTGGTTTAGCCACATGTGGTCTAGAACCATCCTTCGGACATGCATAGGGTCAGAATGTGTAGCTGAAGCATCCTGGCAGAGTACAGGGAAGCTGCTGTTTCTTAACCCTTACTCTTGAGTCTGCTCAGAGGGTGAATTTGTGAGAAGGATCAAGATGCTGAAGTTCCACCAGTAAATGTGCCTCAGACTGGACAAATGTTCCTAGTTATTGGTTTGGACTCACTAACACTGCAGTATACAACATACCTCAACACTTTTTGGGATCACCGGTGAAGATAAACCGAAAAGGCTTATCATCCTCCTAGATTTTATTTTGAAGAATGGTAAGTTCAATGCTTCAAGAATTGAGACTGTTCATATTGCACACAGAAAAAAGAGTCAAAAAATTGAAAAATGCAGATAGAGACTTATAATCTAGAGATGAGTTTGTTTTTGGTGATGTCTCAGTAAAGACTAGAATATATGCAGGGGAAAAATAGAAATGTAAGTGTTGCATCCCTATTGTTTTGGGAATTTTGTACCATAGTACCATAGTTTTAAAAATTAAAAAAGCTACACTGGGTATTAGTTACTAGATTTTAGGAATGAAATAGGAGACAGTATTGCGGAGTAGTTAAATAATGTCATGAGCCTGGAGTAAGACCAAGGTTTGATCTCAGATCTATCACTTACTAATTCCATGATCTTAGTAATAAAATGAAGCTAATAATAACAGTTTGGTAAGAGTTGCAGAAATAATGCATGCAAATTACTTAGCAGTGTGTCTGGCATAGAGTAAATGCTCAGAAATCTTTAACCATACTTAGCATTAAAAACTATCCTCGTGCCGGGCGTGGTGAAGCACACCTGTAATCCCAGCAGCTGGGGAGGCTGAGATGGGAGGATCAGGAATTCAAAGCCAGCCTCAGCAACAGCAAGGCTCTAAGTAACTCAGTGAGACCCTGTCTCTACATAAAACCCAAAATAGGGCTGGGGATGTGGCTCAGTGGTCCAGTGCCCCTGAGTTCAGTCCCTGGTAAAAAAACCAAAAAAACAAAAACAAAAAAAACTATCCCCGTGGTTTTGAAAAGATGAAGTAAATATCTGAAATAAAACTTATTTTTTTAATTGGGGCATGTGGATTTGTATGATTTAACTAGGGAAAGCTTCTTTGTTTGCCTCCTGGAAATTGAGTCTTTATCTGCTAAAGATGTTGATCCCCTCTGTCAAAGGGTCCTCTCTCTCCCAGGGTGCTTTGCATGTACAGAATATCAATGCAGATCTGTGGGAGTCCTGGAAGCTCTGGGAATGGCCCACAGTGATGCTAAGTGGATCTGACATGGTAATGACATGGAAGTTGTCATGGAGGCTGCTGGTGATTAATCCAGGTCACTGGAGAATCATTGGGAAGTGCATTTGTCCTTTCACCTGACCTTCCCAGCCTCATAAAAGTGCTTGACAAGAAGTTTGGGGTCACCCTGTCTATTTCTCCATATCTTCCAGAACTTAAAAATGGATCGTCTAAACTTTGGTGATTGCTGTTTTGTTAAACATGTAAGAATGGCTTGGTGGTTGTGTTAGTGACAGCCTGGAGGTATGTATAATCTTTTTCCTCCTCTTTCTGTTTTCCTTTCCCTTTCTAGGGCTCAATCCCAGATCCTCCAACTTGCCAGACAAGTGCTTTACTACTGACCTATGCCACCAGCCCCTGGCATGGTTTCCTTGATGGTTATGCAAAATGCTTCTTACCCTACCACCTGCACTGTACATCTACTTTTAAACCTCTTTTCCTAAGCAGAGACAATTGACTACTCTGTTCCTCATTTGTTAAGCACTGCAGGTCTAGAGCTCACGAGGCAGGGTGGCTAGATAGAAAGCATGAAAATAGACTCCCCTGCCCCACAACTCAAATTTCCCCCAAACCTAACCTGTCCTGAAATTGCTGTCTTCTCCTGCGTTGGGCGTGGCTCTCACCCTACCTCTGGAGAATGGAATGCAGGTATAAAGTGTATTTTTACCTTTAGGTGGGAGCTTGAAAAGGGAGGGTGTGCTTTGGTGTGGAAGGCTTTTCTTTCCTCTGCAGGCAGGGAAACTTGAAGGGGAGCTTCCCTAGTCTGGGGACCTCAGTGAGAGAGGCTTTGAGCCTTGTATCCGAAGTGGTTCATTTGGAGAATGAACAAGAACACACTGTGCTGTTGCAAAGTTTTTGTTTTGGAGGACTATTTGTTTTGGCCACATAACCTGGTTCACTTGGGAAATCTCAAGGTCAAAAGACCACTTCCATGTTTAGTCTTTAATATGAGTTTGGAGAAGGTGGTTTTGGAGAAGGATCTCAGTCCCCAGTGCACACTCTCATCTTGTATCTATTTTTTTTTTTTTTTTTTGGTACCAGGGATTGAACTCAGGGACACTTGACCACTGAGCCACATCCCCAGCCCTATTTTGTGTTTTATTTAGAGGCAGGGTGTCACTGAGTTGCTTAGCACCTTGTTGTTGCTGAGGCTGGCTTTGAACTCGCGATTTTCCTGTCTCAGCTTCCCAAAGTGCAGGGATTCCAGGCGTGTGCCGCAGTGCCCAGCTTCATCCTGTATGTGCTGTTTCTCATTTTGTTTTGTCGTCTCCCTCTGTCCACCTTCATGAGGGCCAACGTCATTTGGGAGGAGGGATGAAGTCAGAATTTGGTACTGGCCTTACTCACAGATCAATGTCACAAATCTCTAGGTCCCATCTGATTTCTGAAGATTCTTCTGTGACATTCTGATATCCTGTGGCATCACTTCAATCTTTGGAAAATGCCCCTACCCATAATGATAATACATTTCCCTATTTGTCTGTCTGTCTATCTATCTATCTATCTATCTATCTATCTATCTATCTATCTGGATGAGCATATATAGTCTTGCATTTTTTAACTTCATCAAATTTTATAAGTATCATAATGATACAATATTAATGTCAAGTAAATAAAATAGTTTCCCCCTTCCTCTTCTAATATACCTGTCACAACTGCTGGCTCTATCCTTACAAAGCTAGTTTAGAGTTCTGAGGACACAAGATATTATCTACTTTGTAAGATTATTTCAAGAATAGAGTGCATACTGTGCTCATATTATAGTACCTTACAGTGTTCATAATAAGACATAATAGCACATTACTTCAGATATACTACTTAAAGAGAAGTGTCTTCTGTTTATTTGGAAATTTTAAGTGTTTTCCTTAACATTAAAATGTGTTTTTCTTAGTCATTTCCTTCAATCAATTAATGATTATTGTATCATGTCAATTCATTATTGATTTATATTCCATGTTGTTTTGCTATTAGTGTTGAGTTGTGGCTACATTTTTCTACTACGTGATTTTCACCCTTCCTAATGCCTTCACCTCTCAGTAAATAAAGTGATGTTATATGGATTCTGTGTTCCAAGCATTGCCTTGAGAATATAGAATTGTCATCATATTTTAAAGGTTTAAAATATTGAGGAGACAAAGGGAAGAGTTACTTTCTCATATGTAGTTGAACTTGTGTGACAGTATGGAAAGATTGTATTGGTCTACATCTGCGTCCATCCTTCAGTGTAACACCATAGGCATTGTGCAACTACCCTGTACCAGGTGTCACCAGAAACATCTAACAACATAAAAATTAAAAGGATGCCAGTAGACTAGAACAAGGTAGACAGATCTCTCTTTCTCTCTTTTTCTTGGTACCAGGGATTGAACTCAGGGGCACTTGACCACTGAGCCACATCCCCAGCCCTGTTTTGGGTTTTATGTAGAGACAGGGTCTCACTGAGTTGCTTAGCTCCTCGCCATTGCTGAGGCTGGCTTTGAACTCGCAATCCTCCTGTCTCAACCTCCCTAAGTGCTGAGATTATAGGCATGTGCCACTGCGCTGGCTGGTAGACGGGTCTCTTGTGCAAGACCAGGCCCCTTCATTTGCACATCTCTGGCACAAGGCTAACAGCAGATACCTGGGAAGGGTGTGTGGACCTCACACCTACAGCTGCCCAGCACCACCAACAGGTGCTTCACCTGGCCTCTGTAAGAGGTCCTGGGTGAACCATGAGAGGGAGAGACTGCTCCTGGCTGGATGTGATGCATTGGAAAGGATGTAGCCAGGGAAGTGTGCTGGGTGTAGATCTTGGGGGCAGGGACAGGGTGACACATGCTCCCTGCAGCCACAGCAGCTTTTGCAAAGGCATGGTGTCAAGGATGATGTGGAAGGAGGTGCACTATGGTTTTGATTTCCCTGAGGCATCTGTTTATTTGGACTAACATCTTTCCTATTGCTCTCTCCATTTCTCTTGGTCAGTAGTATAAGATAGTTCCCTGTGATTGACACTTGTCAGAAGAGGTCACGGTCCACAACAGACCATGTCTGCATTGTGTACAGTGTGTGTTTTGTTGGCCCCTGCTTGCGTCCTGTGCAGATCTGTGTCTTTTGCACATGGCATGTATGCGCACCTGTGATGAGAGGTGACTGCACTTGGCTTGGGACATGAAAGGAGCTATTCAGTATTTGTTGCTACTCATGCATCCCCACAAAGGAGAAGTAAATGTCGGTGGTGTCCCACATAAAACACGAAGCACTAAATAATATTGAGAGAGCCTCGCGGAGCCCTCTACAAATAGTACATTAATGTCAAGGAAGTGTTGAGGAATTCCCAGAGAGATTGTTGTTCAATAATGACCATTATTTATCACAGATGTGCCTTCTGTTTGTTCACATTGCGTAATGAATGACCTTTCTGTTTCCATGGCCAGGGCCAAAGGAGCCTCTGTCGAGGTGGGTGCAGCCTGGGCACCATTTATCATGCCTCACTTAGCTGGATCATTGCCTTAAAGGATGCCACCTGGGGAATGCTAAGCTTAAGGGATCAGGCCAGAGAAAGCCTTCATGGGTTAAATACTCCAAAAGCAAATGCTGACCCTCTTTTCCTGCCTGTCCTGCTTATGAGCATCTGCCCCCACCTTCTGTCTCTTTCATACACACACCAACCCTACTATTTTTTTTTTAATTTTAAAACTTTTTTTTAAGTTGTAGATGGACACAATATTTTTATTTTGTTTATTTTTATGTGGTGCTGAGGATTGAACCTAGTGCCTCACAAGTGCTAGGCAAGTGCTCTACCACTGAGCAACAGCCCTAGCTCCCAGTAGAGTTTTGATCAAGACCTCTGAGGTTGTGGACAAGGAAAGCCTGTTAGTGTATTTCTCCATCATAAAAGTCTATAATTCCAGCATTGATGGTACTTGTAGGATTTGGTCCGTTTAGTTGTCATATGCCATTGCTTGATCTATCTGTCTCTCTATCTATGAAATTTTCTATTATTCTTCAAGCAAGAGACATACACTTCAGAAAAGTTACTCCATAATGTTATTTGGTGTATTATGGTTCTGAACTTGGAATGAAAGGAGATGAAATGCCTGTGGGTACCTTGTGCAGGGGAGGTTGACTGACTCAAGATCTCCTGGGGGGCTCTCAGCTTTGCATGCAACTGAAGAGAATCCATGTTTCTGTTTTTGTTTTTTTTAAGAATGCCATTAGATTCCCTGGGGCCCAGCTCCTGGAAAGGAGGAAGGAGAAGGTTTGCTTCTGATGATTTAAACACTGCAGTGTGAAGTCAGCATCTTTGTTACATAGTGTAGTTGTCCTTAAAAGTTAGATTTACATCAGATGCTGATGAAATTTATTCACTTAAAAATGCATTTAAAAGCCAACTCTGACAAATGCTGTGATGTCATCTGGCACAACCCTGGGAATTACGCCCGTTCTAGAATCCTGGGTAGCAAATCAGAATTGCCATATTTTTGGAAACTTGACTGTGTGAATTTTGAGACCACTATTCACTGGAATTGTCTGGTGTGAATGATGTTACTCTCTGTAATAAAGAATGCTATCAATTTTCAGAATAAAAATGTTTAATTCAGTGATTGTATTTCCACCATAAAAAACAAAAAAAAAATCCCTGTCTTTCAAAATCAGGAAGAAATCCTTTTTTCCCCTCTTTCCACCCTTCCCCCCACCACAGTCCTTCTCTCCTCTGTCCTCTCCTCCCCTCTTCCCCCTCTCTTTTCCTCTCCTTTTTACCTCCCTTCCTTTCCTCATTCCCAGGTTTGTTGACTCTTGACAGGTTTATTGGCAGTTTTTTCTCCATCAGGTTATTTAAAACTGGTGATGGTTCTCTTTATCAGGGTTACATCATAATTTGTGGAGCCGAAGTGAAGTTTGTGCTTCGTTTCCACTCACTGGCATCTTTAATTTTGTTAACAATGTAGTGAGACTGTTGCTGGTTCAACACTGGAAGCTGTAGCTTGATAGTAAGTATTTGAAGACCAATAGGAGATTGATGGACATTTAGGAGAATATATTCCTTCAATGATGTGCATGAAAAGTCTCCCTGAGCTAAGGCCATCTGTGTATCTATCCTAGTTTTATGGAGGGATCAAATTCAGGCATAACCCTGGATCCTCCTAACTGGTGGTGCCGACTTTTCCACAGAAATATTATTTATGAGTATAAACATCTGTCTCTCAACTTCTGAGAGGGAACCTAATATGCATTTATAGTGAAAGAAGGAATTAGCTTTCAAGAATTGAAACTGAACAATTTTATGTCACTGTTACTTGCATAAAATCACTGGGAGTAATTGTTGCATATTGTAAATATACACAGAAGGAATCTTTTGTTCCATTTTTTTACTTTGTGTGATATCCCCTTTCCCCCAAACCTTCTATCTCTTCCTGTGCTTGGTACTCAATCCAGGTGGAAATGAAATTAAACTCATTCTTGGGTCCACTCTTCCTTCTTGGGTCCTGGATGGCTTCTGTCTGTTATCTTCTTATTGTATTAATCCAGTTACTCTACCTACAGTTGTTTCCGTGCCTTCATCACTTAGGAGTTTTAGGAATGGATGAGCTGGGTAAAGGCCAGTGACCATTTAAACAGAGCCAAAACTCTACCAAATTTTGGTTGTCTTTTGTCTTCTCTTTCTTGTGGGAAATGATGTTTTTGATTGCCTACTGGGGGCGGGGGGCAGAGATCATTTTGAATAAGCTTTGTTGGGTGTTTAGATAAATAGATAAACCCAAATAGACATACATACATGCACACATATCATAGATATTGATGGTGGTACAAATTTCTAATTACTTCAGATGAGAAGACCAGGAAATTTACTGAAAAAGAAGAGAGGATAAACTCCCATCTTAATCATTGATGACTATTCTAGGTGGTATTTTTTAAAAAAAAATAATTTAATATTTCTATAATGTTTCTAGATGAGGGATTATATTTGCACACCGATTTATACATTTGTATCTTATAAATATCCCAGAAAGAGTCAATCAAGAAATTATATCTGCCAAAATACGTGTAATCATGTTGTTCAGTCAACAAGGAGGAGGAGGCGCTTTGCATGCACAATTCCATGCAAATGAATTCACATTTCCATTTAGCTATAATGGGCATATTCTCTCCACAGCTGTGCTTTTGGTTTTGACATGGTGATAGAAGCGCCACTTGCAAATTATTGGATTTGGAAATGGAGTTTGGAATGTTGAATTTGCTTCCTAAAATAATAGCATTAAAGAAAAAAAAAATCCACATTATTAGTTGCCAGGCACCGCTTAAATCCTTTGCCTAGGGTTTAATTTTAATTTTCATTGCAACCCTAGGAGATAGGTATGTTAGAATCTTGCAAAGGAGTCTGCAGACAGAGAGAAGGTAGACATTTGGGCCAGTGCCACACAGCTGGGAAGAGACTGGACAGTGCTTGAACCTGGGCTTTCTGGCTTTGGAACCCATTCTGTTGACTTCAGTGATGTTTTGATGGGGGGAGGGATCCTCTGGCCCTCACCTCATATTATCTCACCAATTTCCCTCTGGGTCTCAAAGGGTGGATATTATTTTTAGGGCTAAGAAAACCTGAGGCTCAGAATCTCTGGGACAAAAAAAAGTGTGCGTTCTTCCCTATCTGCCTGCTTCTGTTTTAATTCTTGTAGCTCTGGGGATTGAACTTAGGGCCTCATATGGGCTAGGCAAGCACTCTGCCACTGAGTCACATTCTCAGTTCTTACTTGCAGGTTTACACTGGGCAGGTGGAGTAGAGAGTTGGCTGGATATGCAGGTAAAATCTTGTGCTTGAAAGTTATTTAATGAATCATCCATAGTCTCTAGGATGTATTTTTTAATGCCTTTAACTTGATGGGACAATTTGGTGCATCTGTCAAGTTAAGCATGCCTATTTGTGATATAGCAAATCTGCTTAAAAACTAGCAGAAGACATCTCAAGAGCTTGGACTGGTTTAAATGAATATATTTTAGAAGTTTAGATTTTATGCTTAGGCCAATGTTTGTGGCAGTGCTAGGCCTACTGGTCCCTACAAGGACATGGTGAACATGCATACCCTGCCCTGGTGGATCCTTTAATCTTTGCCATTTCTCTCCCTGTTCTGTGCATCTCATTCCTTCAGTGTTGAAGTGTTTTTCACAGTCTCTCATCTTGGAAGAAAGTGCTATGTCCAAATGTTACATATTCTTATCTACAAGGTTATGGGTTTTCTTAATTTCTCCTCCGTATTACTACTTCAATTAGTCACAGTACAGTAACTTGATATGATTAATAAAGTGGAGATCAGCTTTAGAATTTAGGATGTGCTTTTCTTGGGAAGTAAACATCATAGATAGGTTGTTCCTATTTTCTTTTTTTGAGGTTATTTGTCTAAGAAGACATCTGCCTTGAAAGAAAATTATTTGTTACAGCGTCTTCTTTTGACATGTTGCCTCTCTTGAGTAATTTCTTCACAAAAATATCTCCTATAGTTACAGTGTTAGATTGAGCTTTGATAAAAATCGTTCTTGGAATCATCTGGAATATTTATACTGTCAAGTGTGTTCATAAAGCTTCCCCTTTTTTTTGCCCTTAGGATGATTTTTCTTTCAAAGATATTCTCTGGGCAGGGGGGCAATCTACAGTACAGAACTTTCTTTACTATGGAGCTTAATTTATTTAAAAATCTGGTTCTGATGTGAGATGCTAATTTTGGTTTTCATTCTGAAAGTTTTTTAAATTGGACATATCAGGATTTAGACAATTGGATGTTATTTCAGCTAGCTTGTCAGTCCAAGCCCATAAAGGCTGACTTTTGTAGGCCTGTTATTATTATGTTATTGGATTTGTTTCATATTTACAGTCTTTTACTTTGCTTTCCATCTTTAATTCAGCTAAACATAGAAGTAAAATCCAAATACCCCTGAGATCCAGTATCATAAATGTCAGGAGGTCCTTTGAGAGATGATTTGTATTTGTGGTCCAAATGATGCTGTCATACGTGGTGGGTTCCCGGTGTCTCTGTTGTTGGGGGAGAGTCAGGATGCCTTGCTTTAGCTCATTGCTGTGACTCTGCCTCTCAGTTCTCAGGAGGAATGGGCACTTAGGTTCCTGCATCAGCTTCTGGTCACTCTTTGGGCTCCTGTGCTTGCCTCCTGTGCTCCAGGCTCTTCCAGAAATGGTGAAGTCCGTTTTCTTAATCAGCTCAAGCCAGTGCTGCCACCCATGTCCTTGATCAGCCTTGTTGGCAATCTTAAGCCACTATCAGTGGTTCTTGAGCCTGCTCTGCCACCAAGATGACTTCAAGCATGTGTTAAAAAACAAAACAAAACACACGCACACACACACATGCCTGGGCCCAGCTGTAAGTTAATAGCTCTTTGGGTGTCTCAAGCATTGAGCCTGATCCAGTGTGGGAAGCACTGGCAGGTCTTCACCTTTGCAGTCTCTTCTCTCCTTTCCAAACCATTGGTCTTTGTTTATTATCGAGTGTACCTCTTATGTGTTTCCTATACTTGCCCCTGACCTCTGGGGAGTGTGCAAGCCTCCCCTTTCTCCTTGTTTCCTGAGTGTGTAGCACATTTCACAGGTTTGGAAATGATTGACATCGATGTCTTTAAGGTTAATATTCCAAGGCATGGTGTTAGTGTAGGAGGATGCTAGGCTCCATTCCTGAACACGCCCCTCACCTCACCTGGCAGCTTCATTTAGGGAGGTGATGTCAGTCTATTTACTGTGCTGTTCTACCTTACAGACACATTGCGCAGTGCCTCCCAGGCATGGCAGAAATCCAGGTTTGACATGAAAGGTATCAGGTATCTATTGCTATCATTTTGTAGTTGAAGAAATAGAGGTGCAGTATGAATAACCTGCTCAATATGGTACGGTTTGCATGTAGGCGAAGTTCAATATGAATTCAGGTGTCTTTGACTTTATTTAGACCTTGAGCTTTTGACAGTTACCCAGGCATACCTCCTGAAATGTGTAACAGTGGAAGACAACACAGAGGGTGACTCACAAGCAGGGTTTCTGTTTGCCCACATCTTGCAGAATACTTGGGAAGCTCAGGGTACCAAACTGTCCATGGCTGAGTACAGATGTGCCTTCTGAGAGGAAGTCATCAATCAGGGAGGGGCAGGGCCTCCTCTAGATCAGATGAGAGTTTGAGTTGATCTTCAATTTTCAGTGTGACGATGGTCAAAAATAAGCAAAGGCCAGGCGCAGCGGTATGCACCTCTAATCCCAGAGGCTCAGGAGGCTAAGGCAGGAGAATCCTGAGTTCAAAGCCAGCCTCACTCAGCAATTTAGCGAGGCCCTAAGCAACTTAATGAGACCCTGTCTCTGAATAAAATATTTTAAAAAAAAAGAAAGAAAAGAAAAAAGGGTGCTGGGGATGTGGCCCAGTGGCAACGCATCCCTGAGTTCAATCCCTGTTACCAAAAGAAAAACTGAATGAAAACACTGATACCAGGTATATTTGTCTCCTAGGGCAGCTATGACAAAATACCACAAACTGGGTGATTTACAGAGCAGGAATTTATTTCAGAAGGCTGGAAGTTCAAGATCAAGGTGTTGGCAAGTTTGGTCTCTCCTGAGGCCCCTCTCTTGGCTTGCAGACAGTTACTTTCTTATTTTGCCCCCACTTGGTCTTTCTTCTTTCTCCTTTCTCCTCTTATAGAGGCACCTGTCCTTTTTGATTAAGGCTCTACCCTTTTGACCTTATTTAACTTTAATTACCTCTTTAAAGCCCTATCTCCGAATACAGATGGTTTCTGATTTAAATGGTTAGATTGAGGATTTCCCCAACCCTATTATAGTGCAAAAGTGGTAAGCATTCAGTGAAAACTGCACTTCAAATTTTCAGTCTTTTTAATCTAGGTTAGCAATATGCAGTGTGATACTGACCCAGGATACTGGACATCAGCAGGGATCTGCCCCCTCCAGCCAGCTGTTCGATCCTGATGGGAAATGAGCTAAACTAAAGATGGGTGGTGTTAAAAGATGGGTGGTCCTGTAGATTAGGTGTACTAAGTGCATTGGCAACTTAAGATATTTTCAATACATGATGGATTTATCAGGACCTATTCTCATGGTAAATCAAAGAGCATCCATGCATTCACATTAGGGTCTGGGGAAGTGAAGTCTCTGACCAAATAGGGTGGAATTGAGCCAGGAAGTCAGGTTTCTATGACAAAGGATGAAGACAGTGGAATCGTCCCTCACTTAGTATCTGAGAGGCTCATAACTTGAGAAGTTTTGCTGTTGGTTTGCTTATCTGAGATCAATCAAAGAGTTATTTTTGGTATGAAATGATGGATCCTGGAAGTTGGGCTTTACTGTAGATTCAGGCCACTAAAAATACACGGATCTATATGCTTTTCTTCTTCTTTTAATCCTTTTGAAAAATGTCTTTTGGATGTAATTGCAAAATCAGATTGTCAGATTTAACTTCCATTTAATAAGTTTCAGCGTGCCTTTGAGATTTCGATGTGCTAGACTCAGTAAATTTAACTTTCTATAGATAATTGGCCTGAAGTGAATGAACAGAATCTCCAGTGTGATTTTCTGACCCACGTGGTGATTAATTTCCAGGCTTTTCTTTCAAAAGTTCTACATAGTGCTTTATGGCTACGAATCCTGTACATAGGGGTGATGTCTTAAATAATGGGTCCTTTAAATTTACTGTGTGTACTAGAGCTTTTGAAGTAAATACCAAGTTAGAAAAATTTTTAAAAATACAGGGGATCAAATGTTATCTCTCATCACCAGAATATCCCATATTAAATGACTGGACCCCCCCCCCCAAAAAAAAAAAAAAAAAAAAAAAAAGAGAGAGAGAAAGAGAGAAACATTGAGTGTCTTCACACTCTTCCTGAGCATTTTCTTCATTTGTTTTCTCCTGCTAAAACTGTCATTTAGAATTAGTTCTTGTCTTGTGTTTTTGTAAATAAAATTGATAGCATGCTATTAGTGTCTTTGTTTCCAGAATTCTGAGAGTTTGCATTTTAAAAGGAGATATATAAAATCTAAGCTTTTCATGCTTAAATGGGCTGGTCTTTTAAGTGAACAATAGTATGAAGTTAGCAGATATTAATTAAAATATCTGGAAAACCAAAGCTTTATGAATTCCATAAGAATTGAGAGAAGTGTGTGGGTTTCTGATTTATGTTATTAACAGAATTTTTAATGTTGTAATTGTTTAATGTTGTAAGCAAATCGAAAACCAACAAGGTATATATACCTCCTTAACGGTGATAGATAATCTTTCGTTCCTGCTTCAAAGTAAGAAACTGAGAAAAGCCATTTTCGAAGAAAGTATTTTTATTGGTGGCAAGAAAAGCTCATTTGATGTGTGAAATATGTTTGCATAGCTCTTGAGTTGAGCACACCTGAATAATATTTACCTTTAGATAGATATGAGTTTGGCCTTTGTAGAACAAATGTTATTTTAGAGGCATGAAAAGCAGTAGACATGAGAGAATGTTCTGTGGTATTGTTTCTTTAAAAATATGTCTAGCTGCTCCTGGAAGCCCCAAATCAGCAAGGAAGATAAATGCAAAAACAATCCAAAGTCAAACAGTAAATGTTCTCTAGCTGCCAGAAGAAACTTCTAGGAAGGAACAGCTCCAAGAGTCCACAGCCTGAATGATATGCCTTAATCCAACCTTGACAGAGTTAGGGCTTGAACTGCAAAGACAGGAATTTGCCTTACAATACATTATAAAGCCACATTGCATTCTTGTTTGGGAAAAAAAAAAGCTTTAAAAATATTTTTGATGAGGTTTATTTTAAGGTTACAGAGGCCACACATGCTCAGTAGAGACAAGTTAGAAAATAAAATTGTAGAGAAATGAAATAATAGTTAATTAAATTCGGGAAAAAAGAATCACTTCTGACATTTTGTGCGTTTTCTTTCTGTTGTGTTCTCCCACTTCCCACCTTCTCAAGTCTCCCCTCTTCCCCTTCCTACATAGCAATTTCTTCATTATAAAACTCACACCCCTCGTATACTGTTTATTTTGTAATCCTGATGCATCTCAGAGTTGTCTGGGTTTTATGTGGTACTATTTCTTTTTCCTCCAAAAAAGCTGCTATTAAAACGACTGTGTATTTCAAAATTCATGGAGTCTTAGAATTTAGGGAATACAGCACACATTTATTTATGTCTACATTTACAGTTTATACCCACAAGTAGATTTAGATGTGTGTTTGCATTTCCCCCTTGATATGATATCATAAGCAACTTCCTAGTAGTATTAAAATTTAGGCCTTTGAAATGGGCAAATCACATTATGTGATTATGTCTTAATTGATAGGATTTTGCTTCACTCAGTCATTCCAATTGCTTTCACTTTTGTGACTAAATATAGTTAACTTTCTTAAGAATATTCTTGGCTATTTCTCTGTGAAAATATCCAGAACTCATGTTGATCTATATTCTAGTCACCAAATCTTCAATATGTAAAATAGAGTTGGGTACCCATCCTGATCTAAGAAGTGAAAGTCTTACATACTGACTTGATATCTGGGCAAATATTTTGTATTGTTCTAGGGCAACAACAGCAACAACAACAAAAAAATGCAGCGTTCATCTCAAAGTAAGCGATTTAATAAGCAGTTAATGAGAGTCTAAGGATGATTTGGATTTCATTACAGATGATGTCAGAATGTGAATCCTCTAAGGCTTCCTTTGCTTGGATCATGCCATCCTGAGCTCTAGGAATAAAAGTATTCCTTTATTCATCAAGCATCTTTGATTGGCCTGCCACCCTCTGTGTGGGCATGAGTGTGATAGGATGTGTTTTATGTTTTGGAGTTTACCTTGCAGGGAGGAGGACAGCATGCAGACAGGCAAGATGCAAGGTACCAGGATATGGGTAGCAGAGGTGTACCTTTTTCATTCAGTTCAACATACAGAAATGATTTAAAAAGCAGGATCCCGTACATCATGATTGCTATAGAAGTTTAAGCAAAAAAAAAAAAAAAGGTTGAAGAGGTGTTTTATACGTAACTGACAATCATGTTTTAGTGAGTGGGGGATCCTTAGTATTTGATGTCTTTTTTTCTTTTTTCTTTTGGTACCTAGGATTGAACTCAGGGGTACTCGACCCCTGAGCCACATCCCCAGCCCTATTTTGTATTTTATGTAGAGACAGGGTCTCACTGAGTTGCTTAGCGCCTCGCTGTTGCTGAGGCTGGCTTTGAACTCGGATTCCCCTGTCTCAGCCTTTGCTTTGTAAGTCAGATATTTGTTGAAAAGACAGGAGCTCAAGGGAGGACTTCCAGTAGAGAAGAGAAAATTAAGATCCTATTGCTTTCTTTACAGTGATTTCAGTGTTGTGAGGTTTCTTTCTTTCTTTTAAAAGAAAGAAGGGGGAGAAAAACCCCTTTGTCCTGTAGGTATAAAGTCATTACAGGGACTAATGGGGCATTGAACTAACCTGTGGTACAAGGTTGAGTCTTTTTAAGGCTTTTTATTGAATCCTTTTCTCTGTCAGGTCAAACAAGATGTGATTAAAGTTCTCCACCTCCACCTCCACCCCTATGTTGCTGCCCCTAAGAATTATTTTCATGCTAAGTAAATGGCACTACAAAAGAGCCATCGTGGCTTTCCATCTACTGGCAATTTACTAAGTGAAATAAACTAAAAGTAAGGGAAAAAGAGAAAGCTATGGAGTGGTAAAGTTGCTGAGATACGAGATAAACATATAAATGAAGATCCCTGGGTGGGTCAGGTACCAGGGGGGCCCTCGCTATATCCACGCAGCAGTCATCTTCCTGGCTACCTCTGCCTGAGATTGTCTTAGGAGATATGATCTTCCTGAGAAGGTATTCTGGGGTGCTGGAGGCAATGGATGCCAGAGCACAAGGTTGCTGTTGGGGCTACAACTGGAAATCAGGTATTTTTTATGGATCCAATGAGGAAGCATGGGCTCCCAGCCAGGTGAGAGCCAGCAGCTGTGTCATTGGGGGAATGTCAGGAGTCCTGTGGAAGGTGAGGTCCACCACTGGTAACTGGCTCAGAAGGCTGTGGCCCTTTGAATGCCCAGGTTCTCCTTTGGGACAATCTTGTGCCTTCAGGGCCCTGTGGAAATGCACAGGACCAGGACAGTAGAAGGCATGAGATGGTTAGGATGGAATGGGAACTCACCTATTGGGAATTTTTGAAATTAGAGCTAGGAATTGAGGCCGAGATTCTAGGTGAATCCAATCAAAATATCAGGACTTTTAAAATTGAAATTTGTCCACTTGATTCAAAATGTGTCAGAAATACAGGAGATGTAGACAAGCCACAACAAATTGGCGGAAGAACGAAATTGGTGGGTGAAAGTATGTGACAGGATAACTTTGTGTAAGGCTAGAGCCATCCAAACCATGAGGTCCACAGAAAACTTGTACATCATTGTTCATAATAGGCAAAGACTAGAAACAACTGGAATGTCCCTGAACAGGAGAGTAAGCCATTGCGATATGTCCGTGCTCAGAAATCCACCTTGGCAATAAAAAGAAACTTAAAATAGATGAATCTCAAAGATATTATGTTTTGTCAAACAAGCTAGACATAAAAGATGATGTGCTCTGTGATTTTACTGATTCAAGATTCTACAAAAAATTATACCTTGGTAAGGAAAATCAAATGAGTGGTCTCCAGGAACCAGGGATAAGGTAGCCAAGAAACTGACTACAATTTCGTGGCATAAGGGGACTTGGTGGGGGAGTTGTGATGGAAATATTCTATATCTTGCTTTTAATGCTGGTTATACAATTTTATTATTTTACTAAATAAACAAATTGTGCAATTGAAATGAGTAGATTTTACCTTAGGCAAATTATACTTTAATTAGATTGGCATAAAATGAAAATGAGAGATCGTCAGGTCTCTTACCTTGCTTATTCAAGTTATGACTAAATGGAGAGTTTGGAAAGCTATTCCTTCCATAGAATATGAATTTCATAAGCTCTTGATGATGTAAACAGAAACTACAATTTGTTTGTTTGTTTGTTTTGGTACCTGGGATTGAATCAGGGATGCTTGACGACTGAGCTACATCCCCAGCCCTATTTTGTGTTTTATTTATGGTGGGGTATCACTGAATTTCTTAGTGCCTCACCATTGCTGAGGCTGGCTTTGAACTGGTGATCCTCCTGTCTCAGACTCCCAAACTGCTGGGATTACAGGTGCGCACCACCATGCCTTGGCTTAACAATGTTGTTTTAACTCACCTAAGTTTTGCAGTATTTTAGGTGCATGGAATTGGGAATTTGGAAAACTTTTATTTTGAAGAAATGTCCAATGTTTAAGAATTTTTTTTTGCTCTGCATACTTACTTAACTGTCACTGCGGGTGAATAATGTTTTACTTTAGCTGTGTTCAAGAAAGATTCGAGCTAAGATTTCAGAGTTTTAAATGAAAAACCCTTTCTGGTCAATGGAATGGTCTTGCTGATAGAGTAAATATTTGGGGTATGGTAATAAAAGAAGGAAATTGCCCCAGGGGTTTACCTTGTGGATATGGGAAGGACTGTAGAATCTGGGAACCGCCAACATTATTAAAATACCTGACATAATTGCTGAGTCATCTAAAATGCTGCTTTTTTACCAAAACCTTTTAATTAATTTTCCCTACCATGAATTGTCTCAACATATTCCCTGAGGATAAGGTTTATCTTACATTCATTCATCTTTCTCTCATTTTTTCATTTGTACATGAATCTGTGTCTAGGTTCTGTATACTATTTATCTTATATGTGTGTATGTGATCCTGGGGATTTAGACAGGGGTGCTCTACCACTGTTCCTCATCCCCAGCCCTTTATTTACTTATTTATTTATTTATTTATTTATTTACTTACTTACTTACTTACTTACTTACTTACTTACTTACTTACTTACTTATTTTCAGACAGTCTTGCAAAATTGCTGCGTCTGGGCCTGAACTTGCCACTTTCCTGTGTCAGCCTCCCAATAGCTGGGATTACAGTTGTATGCCCTAATTTTTATAGCAATTTGTTTTGGCAATACCACGTTGCTTCAGATACAAACTTTAGAGTATGCTTTTTCTTGTAATAAGAACATTAATATTTATATTTGATTATTCAACTTTTTTTCTGGTGGTTCCTGCTTCATATGAACTGTAGACCTAACTTAGACATTTCCCAATATTGGTGGTCATGTAGCTCATGAAATTTTAAATTGACACATGCAGTAAAATCTGTCTTTTTGCAAAATGAATCAGTGTAAAGGTGAGAAAGAAGAGACTTTTGGCTAGGTGTGGTGGTGCATACCTGTAATCCCACTGACTTGGGAGGCTAAGATAGGAGGGTCACAAGTTCAAGGCCAGCCTGTGCACCTTAGCAATACCTTGCTCAAACTTAGCAAGGCCCGGCTCAGTGGACTCAGAATGTGGCTTACTGGTGGTATGCCCCTGCATTTGATCTCCAGTTCTGCTGAAAAACAAAAACATAACGAGGAAAGAAAAGGAAAAATCAAACAATCAAAAACAAAAAAACAGATAATGTGGGAAGCATTATAAATCAGGCTGGCATGACCCAGTCATTTCGTGAAATATAATTTGGGTTTTCATTTGATTTGCAACATCTTAGGCATAGATTGATAATAGGTTCTCAGATCTTAATGGTTCAGCACAGTAGAAGTTTGTTTCTAATTCATGCAAAGTTTATTACAAGTGTGTCTGTTCACTAAACTCGCCTTCAGATTGTAGTCTACACCTTCACTGCAGTGAACAAGATTGGGAAACTGTGTGTGTGTGTGTGTGTGTTTCTGGGGACTGGACCTAGGACAGGGCCTACTGCATGCTGGGCAAGTGGTCTACCACTGAGCTACACCCCCAGTCCTACTTACTTCATCTGTGTCATAGCAAAGAAAAGCAGATTTTATTGTAGCAGTAGAAATCTCCACGATAGCATATTTGAAACATATCCTGCATATACTTAATGTAACTTGGCTTGGTTCAGTGTAGGACTACAGCATCTTTCTTCACTAGCCCTGATATAAAAGGTGACCCATATAGTAAATGTAGATCTGTACCATCTTCCCTTGGGGACATTGAGAAGTCCAGAATGACAACTTGAGCCAAGCATTGCTGCTCAGGAGGCTGGGAAGAGAGCATACATATATGTTGCTGGGGATCCGCCACCTTCCAAGTGTGGCCTTCTCTCCAGGCAATAGGGAATTTTCCTGCCTCTGAGTGATGGATGTACAGGATGGTGATGGATGTTTGGAGCAGCAGGTTGCTAACCTTGACTGTTTGGGATCAAACGTGGTATAGGTTGTGAGAATCTACTTGAATACAGTCTTATTTATCTCTTGCCCTTTTCAACCCAGCTCTGGTTCCTGTAAGTGCATTTATCAAATAAAACTAGAAATTGCAATCCCACAATGAAAACTTCAGTTAAACCTTCAATTTTTTTTCTTCACTCCTCAGGGTTGGTGTGTTGTACAACCCTGGTGGGTACCTCTCACAGCAGCTGTCATAGAATTGTGTAGTGACCCAGGTTTTCCTGGTTCCCTGTTCCACAGTGTAAACTGGATGATTTTATGTGGTGATTTGCCTATGGTTATTAACGCATGCAGCTCTGGGAGTAAAATCTATATTTTACATTTCCTTTTGACTAACTGATATGTCAGGCTTACCAGATAAAATACAGAATGCCCAGTTAAATTTGAACCTCAGGTGAAGGACAAATAACTTTTAGTATAAGCATGTCACAAATACTATAAGTAGACATAAAATGGTTGCATTATTTGAGGATACCTACATAAAATAACCGCAATAATTGGAAGATTTTTAAATTTTTTAAAAAAGTTTTTTTTGGTACCAGGGGTTTAACTCAAGGACACTCAACCACTAAATCATATCCCAAGCCCTTGTTATTTTTTGTTTTGAGACAGGGTCTCACTAAGTTGCTTACAGCCTCACTAAGTTGCTGAGTTTGACTTTGAACCTGTGATCCTCCTGCCTCAGCTTCCCTAGCTGCTGGGAATACAGGCATGTGCTACCATGCCCCTGCAGTTGGAAGGTTTATTGATTTCATATACTAGGGCAAGTCTGTATTGGCTTATTTTCCTGATTTTATTACAGCGTTGGGCACATAAATGTCCAGGATCCATTTCTTACATGGATGTTGATGAATAAAGGGAAATACATTCATTCTTTTTGTCATTCTGTTTCTTTTAGTTTTGTTGCACTCTTCACGGTAGTTGAAGGGTCTTGGAGACAGCGCTTGTTTCCTGTTGTATTTTTGTGTTTTCACAGTATTAGTGATTTGAAAGGCATCTGGATACCTGGTAGGAGACTTGCGAGTGGAATATTCAATTGTTTTAGTGGGTGCAAACACGCTGAAGGATTATTTGAAAGAGTGACTCATGGTTACCCTGTTGAGATTTAACAGAATTCTAAGCTATAGATGAGGACCAACAGCCTCTCAGTGAGGACGATTAAACTATCCTTCTCCTCTTGGGGCAAACAGTAGAGACTATAGCTTTAGGTAGTCAGAGGCAAATGTATCCCTTGGGAAGTTGTCTATTGATCTTATTATCCAGGGACCTGAAATAACTTTTCAATTTTCCTCTTGAAAACCCATGATGTCGTTTTAAAAATCACATTCTTTATCCTTAAACATTCATGCAAACCTATTACTTGAGCTAAAACTCTCTTCCTAGAAATGTCTTCAAGGAACACATTCAGTGTAATAGTGTATATTGTGGGAGATGAGGATGTGTGTGTGGCTTTTTTTTTTGTTCCCTGTTTTAAACAGAGTGGACTCTTTACAGAGTCTCTCTGGAAGCTGTGAAATAATCATGTAATGCAACGTTTTCTTATTAATTTGTTGGTTCATAAGCATATCTATGAGTTGTCTGATGTCATATGGCAGAGAGGTACTGGGAGAGATTTCTTTTTTTGCAATTCCAACCTGTGTGAATTTGGATCCTAGATGAGATGGACCATTCACTTACTTGCTTTGTGACCTGGAGCAAATTGCTTAACCTTTGAAAGCCTCAGGTCATCTGTCAAACAGAGGTAACAATGGTAATTGTTGAGAATTGTAGAAGATCTGTATAAAGCACTCACTTTAGTGTCTAAATGCTCTGCAAACTTGATCTGCTATATTTTATTACTTATACAGGTAATGTTTAAGAGATAATTATTGTTACATTGTTAAGACTCAAAACTACAATAGCAAGTAATTAATCCGTGTGACAGCAATTAATACCTGAGTGATGAATTGTCTTCCTATAAGAAATAGCTAGGCAATGTAGTCAACCATGTGATTATCATGTGTCCCAGGGCACTTTCAGAGTGAAATTGCAAAGCACAAAGCTAGGTGGTAGAGCAGCTTTGCATAGTCTTTGGAGTCAAAAAAAGACCTACTGGGAATCACATCCTGACTCTGAGCCTGTCACTTACAGACTTTTGGACCTTGAATGAAGTATAGGTACTTTTCTCTCTGAATTTGAGCTTCCTCCCTGGGTAGTTGGTGGTAGCAATCACTCCTGTGGTTGGAGCTTGCCACCAAGCCTGGAACAGAGCAAGCCTTGGTGAGAGAACACAGTGGGAGAGACTACATGTTAGCCAGATGCATGCTAATAGAATGCAAATGAAATAAAATTAAAAACTTAGTACCTCCTTGGTTGAGGTTGAATTTTATCCCCCTTTATATGCACTGGCTAAAGCCATAATGACCAGTAGCCCAGAACCCTAGAAAGGGACCTTACTTGAAAATAGAGTTAAGCAAGATAAAATGACTTCATACAAAGTATCACTGGAATCTTATGGGCTCCTAATCCAGCAACTCTGGTGTCCATAAAATGTAGACAAATTTAGATGGAGACATTCAGGGAAAGCAGCATGTGTACTTGAGGTCAGGGTTCAGGATAGTGTATCTACCAGACAAGAAGTGTCAAAGACTGCAGGCAAACTGCCAGAAGCTATGACAGGGGCTTGGAATAGAATCTCCTTAGAGCCTCCAAAGGAATCCACCTGGCCAGCACCTTGATTGCAGAATCATGAGACTATACATTTCTGTTGTTTAAGCCACGCAGGGTGTGTACTTGGTAAGGCAGGCAGCCCTACAACATTTAATACACCCAGCCCAGCTAGCTGTATACAAAGGGCTCACCTGGGAGGACCATCTTGGAAAGTAAAGATAGTGAATGTGAGGATCACTGTAGAAAGTCCCTGTGGGCAAGATTCTTTTGGTGGATTCCAGTCTGTCTATGGCCCCCACAGCTCCAGTTTTAAAAAGTAGGAAGTTTAGGAATGAGTTGTATGAATCATATTCTTTGTCCTTAAATCCAGAGCAAAAGAAATAAATGATTAAAAAAATCAAAAAGCCTGCCTTAAGCCTGAGGTGGTCATTGTGGCCAATAAGAACAGGGATTTCCTGCTCTGGAGGAGGTGGAGACAGCAGCTGAGATGGCCTGGTCTCCTGTGCAAGATGAATGTCTCATCTGCTTCCAGTATTAAACTGTTACATAATTGCATTCTATATATAGAGCTTCTTTTTGTATCCAGCTCTCCTTCTCCCCTAGTCTTCTTCAGACTCTATAAAAGTGTTTGCAAAGAATGGTCGCCCCCCTGCTGTGAGCTGTAAATAGGCAGAGGAAGGGCCTGCTCCTCTGGTTGGTGACTGACTGTTCTGCCTTTTGAGGGTTAAGAAGCCTTTCCTGGTTTCCAGCTGTGGCTGAGGACACATTGGGAAACTCTGGTATCCCCTTGCCTTTGGCTAGAGCACAGATATCAGAGAACCTGTCCCCAGTGTGGCTAGTGACATATGGCTGGTAGTGAACAGCCTCCTAGGCCTGGAGTTCAGGTGAAACCCTCCAGTCCTGGCTGTCTCCCTCCTCCTCTTTGGGATTTGTATCTGCATGTGGTCATGACTTCTGGTGAGATGGAGGTTATCCATCCATCTTTCTGCAGGCTTTGCCCTCTTTTCATGAGCTTTTACCCTCCCTGGTGACTAGGCTGACTCTGTGCTGTCCTTGGTCATATGGGAGCAGTTTGCATGTCTGGCCTCTTACTGTCTGCTTCCACTTGGCCCTGAGTTGACTTTGTTGGCAAACTTGCCCTTTGGTGAGTCAGAATGTGCTACCTTTTCCAGTTAAAGATGTTCTTTTAAAAGTAAGGTTATACTTTAGAATATCTTAATGTCTTTTATGGCAACTCATGATCTCAAAAATGTGTCTTATCTTTTCATACTAGAAATGTTATTTTAGACTATTTTTACTCATTATGGCTTTGGTTAAAGTGAAGTTGTTCCTCTAATGAACAAGGGACATAAAGAGCTGCTTCTCCCTAAATAGCTAAGTACATTGTATCTTTGGTTGCTTTACCCTTAATCTAATACTTTATGTAAGAAAAAACATAAAACATACATTCACATTTGTTTGTATAGATGTATAAAATACCATGCTACTATGCTGTAGGCACTCTGTAAATGCAGTACATTCCTTTTAATCCTTACAGTAAATCTTACAAAGAGACTGGTGAGATGTATTCCATTTCATAGAAGGGTAACAGGTTTGAAGGTCTCCTTAATAGTTCTCCTCGCTGAAGAACACAATGAAACTTAGCTGACACCATGCCCCGCCCCCAGCTTGAGAAACAGTGATTTCATTAAATATTGCTGCAACCAAAAAATTGTTTCTGTTCTTGCAACCTTTGGAGCATACTGGGTCCTTTGGAGTTGGGACAAACCCATTTCCTTTCTCAGCAGGAAGCGCTCCAAAGTATTCCTCTTGAAACAAAACACCAAGGATTATTTTTACAGACTTCTGTGGAGTCATTTTTGGACAACACCCTAGAACAGGAAACCACAGTTTCTCCTAAATTCGTACAGGATGGAAATAGATAGCATTCTTCCTAAAACCATGGCCACAATTAGTGCTTTCAGATCAGCAGAAGGGCAAGAGGGTTTGTCTTAGACATTTTCCTACCTGAACCGATGATTGGAACCTGCAGCATGGGGAAATTTCATGAATAATTTTAGAAGGTTTTACTTTATAAACTAGAAATGCAGTGAAAATATACATTGAGTTGAGGAAGGAGAGTGCTGTATATAATTCAAACTGTTTGAAAGGTTTCCCTGGAAAATGGATTGGACATAAAATGGGGTATAGCACAATAAGTGGTGAGAATGGCCTTTACGGGGCCTTGTGAAGCCCGGCTAGTGCTTGGTGTTATTGGAGAGAATGTGATGAAATTAATGACATAGAAGCTGCTGTATGGTGACAGCCTGCACAGCAATCAGAAGGCATCTGCTCTTACAAGTTGAATTTTTCTTCGCTTGTCTACAGGGGAGTAGCCAAAACTATTCAAGAGCAAATCCTAAGTACATCCAAATTCAGAAAGAATTGGAGTGCTTATCTAGTTAACCCCAAACAAGGTGCCTGCAGTCATCTTTCTAGAACCTCTGGAGTCCTTTTATTTTAAGGTCTATTTTGGCCATGTTCCAATAGCTGAGTTGACTGAAGCAGATTGAGTTTTTTGAGGCTACGTTATTTTCATGAATAGTTTTTAATTATGATAAACAATGCATGGCTGTAATCTCCTGGTGAGAGATTGAATGTTTCATACAAATCTCATTTCTTCCACTTGTTCTCTAATCTCAGGCCTCTCTTCTTGCAAATAAGCTGGACGTGGTGGCTTAAGCCTGTAACCCAGTGGCTGGGGAGGCTGAGGCAGGAGGATTGAAAGTTCAAAGCCAGCTTCAGCAAATTAGTGAGGCTCTAAGCAACTTAGTGAGACCTTGTCTCAAAATAAAAGGCTGGAGATGTGGCTCAGTGGTTAAGCTCCCCTGGGTTCAATCCCTGGTATCATCCTCCTCCCCCAGAAAAGCCCTCACTGTGTTGGTTTGTATATTACTGGTTTTTTAAAATTGTATGTGTACATATCTCTGTGCCCATGGGACATATTTAATATAATTTTTTAAAAATATCGAAGATGTACATGTTTATGTATATATGTGGGTCTGTATGAATAATATGCTTTAAAAAATTGACTAACTTATTTGTATCTTATATATGTTATCTACAGTTTTTTGTATATTTTCTTCATATTTTAATCTACTGCAGACTATTATTGCGGTTGTTCTGTGGTGATTTATTTGGTTTTTCGTTGTGGGATGTTTAGGTTGTTTATATTTTATCAACATTAACAGTGATACTTTCCTTAACATTCCTAAGTGTACTTTCCTTAACATCTGTCTCCACACCTCCA